>VUQH01089142.1:57964-77096 GCA_015106775.1 Etroplus canarensis | reverse complement strand
TATCTTTTCAAAATTATTTCACAAACACATAACATATACACATATACCCACTACACACACAGACTGCATACCCTTGCATCATAAATAAATAAAAACAAATTAAGAAAAAACAAAAAAATAAATAAATTAGGAGAAATAATAAATAAATTTTTTTTTAAAAGGGGGGGGGAGGAAGAAAGAAAATGGGGGCTACATTTTACAGCATTCATAAATCATTTCATAAAAATCTAACACTTTCATTTCTCATCATATTTATATATGGTTCCCAGAGTTTATCAAAGTCTTTTTGTTTGTCTTTGGCAATATATGTTAGTCTTTCCAGTCCAATACATTCAGAAAGTTCCTTCATCCACATCTTCATTGTAGGAGTGTCCATACTCTTCCAGCATAGTGCAATAGCTCTCCTGGCTTGTAGAAGTCCAAAGTGCAAAACGGCATACTGTTTCTGTGTTTGTAGAAAGTTGTTCAACTTATTTTTATTCCTTATTTTCACCTGGGTTTCCACACTCCACCTGGAGTGGCTCTGTACACCATCAGCTAGTCCTCCCCTACTGTTTGGGAACCACTGCACTATAGCAAGGGAGGAATCTGTGAGACAGCTTGACTGGCTCCCTCTAAAACTCTACCCACTAACATCTCTGAAGTTAACCTTTGAACTTGTAGTATCTTTTTTGTTTATTATAATGACAATTTAGGTTTGGGAGAAGTTGAGGCTATAACTGAATGACAGTTATCCATTTCTGGGTATGGTAGCATGTTGCGTGCACCCTTTCTGTGAGACAAGACTGAAAAGCCTTGTTCACTAAAAGCACTAGTAAAACAAAACAAATGTTGCTTCTGGTCTTTTAGGAAGCTGCTATACTAAGGATTAATTTTGCTTCATACTATAAGAGCTTAGATGCTTAGTCACAAAATCATTCCACAAATTATTAAACATCACTTTATAGTAAAGCACACATGTCTGCTTTAAAAGGTTACAAATACTCTTCTAGAAATCAAGATCCAGTCATGGATTTGACTGGGTGATAAAGCAATATGGCCTAGTAATAATAATAATATGATCTATTTTGTGTTTCCTCAGCTTAAAAAACACCTTTCTTGACCCAAATATCTCTCTAAAAGTTTAAGGTTAAGAATATTAGCAGACTATGTCTCAGTAAATCTAAAGTTCTAAACCTCAGAGATTTAGTAAGAAGTGCTATCCAAGCCTGCATAAAGGTGGCCTTAATACAGTACTTGCATTAGAAAATAAACACTGGAAATTCTCAGTAACCCTATCCTGAGGAAAAAAAGGTTTTTATATAACCCAGTATAAAATGTTAAAGGCTGTGCATTGTATTCAGAATCAGAATCAGAATACTATATTAATCCCAGGGGGAAATGGTATTTTGTTCCAGACGTTAAGTTGAATATAAGAAAAATAAATATGAAAGGCAGAAAAATGAAATTGGTCTACATTGTGCAAGTATGAAGTGAGTCTCCAGAGGATGTATCACTGTATGCAGGTTCCTGATCCAGCCTGACTCTGGGATCATCTACACCCAGCCATGGGCAAGCCTGGATGCTGAGGTGAGGTCCAAGTATAACTTCTATGTGAAAGCAGAAGACACAGAGGGGAAATACAGCCTGGCTGAAGTCTTTGTGACGGTTTTGGACCTGAATGATCATCCACCTGCTTTCAATGATAACTTCCTCGAGAAGACCATGGTCATTGGGGCTCCAGTGAAAATTGAGGTATGCAGCTCTCTCGTGATTAAATGAAACTCAGTAAAAGTGAATACTATTAGTACCATTATGCTTTTCCACAGGCTGTAGATGATGATGCAGAAGTCCCCAACAATGTTATCGAGTACGCCATCATGAAAGCTGAGCCAGACAACAACATCTTTGACATTGACGCTAATACTGGGGAAATCATGCTGAAGTCCTACATCAAATCAATGGCTATCATTCAGAACATCACCAAGAAGAGAGACTTCACTTGGTCGCTGGTGGTGCAGGCTCGAGACCGAGGCCAGCCATCCTTCAGCACCACGGCAGTTGTCAAGATTGACATCACGGAAGCTGTGAGTTGAAACAGAGCAGATCAAAGCAATTTAATAATGATCTCTACGTGCGCACTTCTTGATAAATCCAGTAGGACATAAGAATAAAACAATTACAATTTGCTACTTTTTTCTGAAGGTTTATATGTAGATTGCAAGGAAAATAACTGTTTCATCTGGAACTATTTATATGAATGATCCTGTGCACATTTCATTCTGGCGCAGGCCTCTTTTAATTTAAAATTCATTTTATCTAAATTTTATTTTGGTTTTTAAAAAATAATGAGTTGATCTTGGACACAAATTAAATAAGATCAAACCTAATGTTTTAACAGCACTTGCATACCACAAAAATTTATTTGTTTTGCATGTGTAGGGTGAGTTATGTTCCCCTGCAATTGGAAAGTGGGGTTTTCATTGTGGGCGTATTTAGAAAATTATTTTGGAAAGAAAGTCTATGTAATCTATATGTTCCTACAATATTTATTGAGTTTTAAAACAATCTAAAAGTATTATATTATAATATTAGCATTTGAAAACATGTAGTTTTAAAAAACTGAATCTCACACAAATGCAATTGTCATGTTTCAGATCAAATCCAGATTTTTCTCGTACTTCTTGGGACTAAGGAAACGTCCAGGGACAGTGTTTGGGATTTGTTTGACCATTGTCAGCTTTGCCGTTTCACTGACAATCCTCATTTCAACTGTTATGTACTGCAACTCTGTGAAAAAATCCCGTGTTCAACCTCATGGCAAGATCAGAAAGATTATAAGGAGGCCTGTGCCATAAAGGAAGCTTGCCTTGAGATCATCAGCACAGCAGCTCTGTTGTTTTTACTCTGCGATACCAAGAATTTGTAGCAATCCATTTCCAGAGGATTTTGCAGTAGAACAAGGCTGTGTCTGTAAAAGAGTACAGGAGCACAATATAAACTTCTAGACAACTTGTTTTTCCCATGTTTTAATTTAGTACTGACTTCATGACACTACAGCTAAATTAAACACATTAGTTAGGGTTTTGCGTCATTAATGCATCAAATCACATTTTCATTCTCAGATGCTGAATGGTCTCAGCTGGTTTCCCAGCCAACCTCTCTGATCTTGTCTTGATGAAATATAAAAAAAAGAGTAGAATAAAATATATATCATGGCACAGTTACTAAACATATCTTTCATCAAACAGTGAATGCACAAAGTACAAAAAACATACACTGGACAATATTTAAATCAAAGTTTTGTGTTACAGAGTATGACTTCAGTCCCATGGATGTGAATTCTCCTTGTGCTCTTTTACAGACCCAACTCAAAGGGGGGCCTTTGGGATCATTTTTAATGCAGAGTAGAAACAAGCCTTTGCAAATCATAGGCATACTTGCTGGTGCCATCAGTCTCATGATCATAGTGACAGTCATCATCTCCACTGCAACATTCATGCGCAACAAAAAGTCCAATCGGATCCTGCCTAACCGCCGTGTAAAGAGAAGACCAAAGAAACAGCACACCTGGATCTTCAGAAACCCCTTAAACACATCTGAAACCCAAGGAGAGAAATTCAGGGTTGAAGAGGAAGCACGGACACCAGAGGTAATTGCAGAGAATGTCAACTATAACAACAATGTTGGCAATATTTTGAGACACTGGCCCCCTCCTCCTCCACCCTGTGTGCCTCCACCATCTACTTGCTTCCAAGGGGAGAGGCAGCGGGCCATACCCACAGTCTCAGCAACCGTGGCACCCAAACCTAAAAAAAAGCCAGTGATAACCAGACAAAACTCTATCAACAAAGCGCTGGTTTCAGAGCTCAAGCTAAAACTGGAGCAGAAGCGGAAGTCAGATCATTAATATTGTTTTGCAACTGGCAAATCAATCTTAACACAAGATTCATTTAAAAATGGAAATGAACATTTCTGTTTTTTGTTTTTTTTTCTGAGAACTCAGGCCATCTCATCTCAAAAACAAGAAAACTGGAAATGAAAATCCTGACATGGAAATGTCATCACTTATATATCAAAAAACAGGACAGACTTTCATTCAGTCCTGTGTGATGATAAGAAGCCCAAAGCAGTCACTAAATGGACCTTGAGGTGGAATTATTGTGTGGACTGATGTTTTCAAGGTTTAACTCAGTCATTAAGAGTGCTTTGCATGCATGTGTGTGTGTGTGTGTGTGTGTGTGTGTGTGTGTGTGTGTGTGTGTGTGAAAGTTGTAATTTACTAAGAGCTTCATTCCTTGTATATCAAGAATATCATTTTCACACTAAATAAATTCTGCCATGTTTATTATCATTCAAATCATGTTTTCCATTCATGACCTTTCATTGATCTTTCCAAGTTAAATTTCTGTGTTACTCTGTGACACAGAGATCCCTCCTACTTATGTGTCGATACACGGTGACTTAAACTGCTTTAACACAGATCTCTTGCTGGAAATGAAGTCATTCAGATTTCAACAAGCGAGACTGTTTATTTGGGATCTACCCAAGCTTCTTACAAGAGATTTCATGACACTTGAACTCACTCAAGAGATCAGCCCAGAGGAAGAACACCAAGTGATCACGTTAGGACCTTTAATCCTACTCTGCAGGTAAACAGCACTGTTTAGATCACTGCTTTGTAGCAGCTGTCATATGTTTATTCTTTTGGTCTAAAGGGCTTTATTTCTTCTGATTACTGAGTGGCAGTCTATCAGTCTCAGTGGATGCAAATTTTGTTAAAAGGTATCTCATCAAAACACCTGCTTGGCTTTTGCTTCTAATAAAAGAACATGCTTTTTAAAATTCCTAATTTTATTTACACAAGATACCTAATCATTATTTAATTTAGCATGACCCTTAAACAGGGGCATTCCCAGGATTTTTTAAATGGGGTGGCACTGGCAGGACTAAGAACAAGTTTGGGGGGAGATCAGAAGATGTATCAGAAACTAGTGAAAAAATTGGTGTAGAAAAGATTGTGCATGATTTTCAGACTAACGTATAGCCCTGTATGTTATTTTAGATTATGTGAAAAGTGGAGCTGCATGGGGGTTGAATTGCGCTGGATAACTGTTTTACAAAGAGGAAAAACAGTATTTACAATAGACTTCATGTGGTGGTTAGCACCATTAATCTCACAGCAAAGAGGCCCTGGGTTCTGCTGGCTGGGGCTCTTCTGTGTGAAGTTTGCATGTTCCCACTGTGCTTGCATGGGTTCTCTCTGGAGCAAAATTGGCTGTACATGTGAATGGTTGTCTGTCTTTCTGAGTTAGCCCTGTGATAGACTGGCAACTTGTACTCAGGTGGTTAAAATATCCAAACCAAAATACCAGAATGCACAGATCCCTCAAAGGAAGTTCAAGTTACATCTGTAGAAATCAGCACATGGTGTCAAAGCTGTGTGTAAATTCTTTAACTATTGATGATGTTGGTGTCAATCCTCATCTGCATCCCACCTTTCACCCCAAGAAAGCTGGGATAGGCTCCAGCCCCCGCCTTTTAGATCTCTGAGCAGAATGTTCAGAAATTCAGACTGCCACATGGATAATGTGGTATATATTGTCACACCCAGCTGTGCCTGTCCAGGGAACATATGGAAGCTAGCTCATTAGATTCAAGCCTTGACGGCAAGTTTGATTCCATTAGCTTAAAATCAATGCCTCCTTAGTGAGTTTGCAAAATGTACTCTACTGCCCCTTTCTGGTAACAGTAGAAGCTGCTAGGACCACAGGTCCTGAAGTGAAACACAAAGAAAGTGTTCTAAAAGCCTTTTGATGACTGTTCCCAAATTTAATAAATGTAATAATGAAGCATGTGTTGAGATATTGCAATAATTTGAGCATAAAAAAATAGAATATGTATACACTGAATAATAGTCTTGTAGAACAACATGAACATGTATAACAGAAGTTAAAATGAGATTTTTGAAGAAGGCCTGACATGACATTACAGATACTGTTGTTTTTGTTTGTTGGGGTTTTTTTTGTAAAACCTCACCAGATGTTCTGCAAATATGTAATATATTATCCCGATACAAGCCCTTTTGCTCTCCTCAGATCCAATGTCAATGTCAGCACTACTAATTATGAAGTTACACTAAACCATTCACTGGGTATTTATGTAGGCATCAGCCAAACATGCACAGTATTTCAAAGTTACATAAAACATGAAATTTGCAGATTACCCTCTCTAATCCAGAGACCAACTTGTTCATCTTTGAACAATATTGCATGGCTGGCTAAAAACCCAAAGTCCATCTGCCCTGATCTAGTTTGAACCAACAAGATGTGTGTGACTGGAACTGAACTTCTTGCAACCTCAGCACACAACCTATATGGTTATGATGATAAATAGTCTTTATCTTCATTACAATGAATAGTAGACTATAATAAAAGAAAATGTACATGCATATAGGATTTCTCCGAAAAACTGTGAAAGATTCTTGACAGTCCAGACCCAAATTTATGATCAGATTTTTTTCAATGTTGCAAGCTGTTAATGCTCTGAAGTGAAATGAGGGAATATGAGGAGGAGCCCAAATGATCATGCATTATGCCATGTAAGAGGCAGCCAGGATTACTGGGCTATTTGATAGAGGATTACAGAGTTGGAAGTTGCAAAGAGCATTGATGCTTTTATAGTGAAAGAAAGCATGCAGGGTTCAAAAGCCCTAGAAAATGTTTGAAGCAATAGAAGTTTTAAAAGGTAAATAAAACACTTGCTTTCCTGGTTGAAAAGAAGTAAAGCATTCTGTGTAGAAGGTTAACCTCTTGTTTTTGACAATTACTGCTGGTGAGCAACATTAAGGTATTTGAGTAGAAAAATAAGATAAATCCTGTGCTGTTATGTGCTAAAATATCTGAAATTGTGTGTTTTCAGAATTTACATTGTATCGTGTCATAGACAGTGGAAAAGGATTACAACAAAAAGCAGCATCAATCCCCCATCTGCAAATCATATAAACACATCTGAACAAGAAAGAAAGCAGATGTATCTGTGCTCCAGAAAATGAGAGCTGCCAATCTCAGTCAGTCTTTTAAAACCCTGATCTTAAGTGAATACATGCAAGCCCCATCAGAAATGAACTGATCTTCTTGCGTCACAAGAGACAATACATTGAGATGGAAGAGGGGGCTTGTGTGATCTGATCATAAAGTGAATGCAGGAGGGGATATTGGAGAGAAAGCCAGTGTTTGGGTATTATGTCAAACGAACAATGCCATTGGTCAAGGGATATCCAATGTGCCATCTGTGTAGGTTGGCACATTGGATTGTATGCCCATGAAAAACAAATATTTCATTGCATAAAATTATATTATTGCTGAACTGAATTCAGATGCAACATGAGAATTTTTGCAGTGTGATTTTCAAAGCATCACCTACACTGCATGGAAGTGTAGGTATTGGGCATCACCAGCAGTCTGCTGACTCAATAACTGTAGTTCCAAACCTCTGACATTAACAACTGTGCACCAGAAGCTTCTTGGCATGGGTTACCATAGGTTGCATGCACGTTTTATATCACCAAGCACAATGCCAAGCATCAGATGGAGTGGTGTAAAGCACCTTGCCACTGGACTCCGGATTGGTGAATAATTTTAAAAGAGGAATCTGTTAAATTCATATAAACTCTTAGCTTGTGTTTTCTGGTAACCACAAACTACACATAAGAGACACAAAATTAAGGTTTTGTCCCTTGTTCGATATTCTTTCACTCATAATGCTACTTTAAAAGAACTATGAAAAAGGGAACAATCACAACAAAACCAAAACATAAACAATGAACAACACAAAATTTCTTTTAAAAGAAGCAGTTTTATTTTAGGTCTTAACAGGAATCTATAGTAACTGATACTAATTCAGCATATGCACACACAATGTAAAAGCTTTTTATAATTAGTATAAATTTTGATAAAAACAAGCACTTGTATTCACTACCACATACAAAATTAACTAGAATATTGTCTACTGACAAAGTGAACTGTTAATTCATATATTCCTTGCCTGTTTTTTCTCATTCAAGATCCAGCATGTCAGCCTAAATTACAATGTTAGCCAAATGAGAAGGAAATGCAGTGGACTCAATACACATATAGATCTATGATGCAATTTTAAGTGCAAACACATAATTACAGTAGATAAAGAAGTAAATATCCACCACTAGAAGACCTATAAAAAAGTGTTTGTTACAAAGTCCTTTGATTCTGCTTTGATTTAAATTAGAGATAAAGGCTTCAAATAAAGCAGTAATACAAAATGAATGATAACTGATATTTAACCATGAAGTATTATGATGACAAGACAGATATGCCATACTTCAGACTGAAAACACCCCAAAAACTTCAGCACAGTCTCTACACTGGTGTAAATCCTTGACATAATGGTCATCATTCACATCTTTGCAACAACCTCCTCGGCCTAGAACAGAGGAAGAGATAAGATTAAAACCAAGGCAGAAAGTATTGTCATTCCCCTGAATATTATAATAATGTATGTATGAGTCAATATCATAAAGTGAAGTGAGATATTGTTCTATACAAGGTCACCGTCATATTTTTCTATTTTGGTTTAAACAAATGGTTATTTAATATAGCTCAGCTGTGAGTCTACTGTGGTCAGCTTTGCCCTTATGCAGTCTGTCATCTGACCTCCTCCTCACCTTCCTGTCCTCACTGGAATCTTTATTAACCAGGCCCTCATCGCTGGCAGCCTGCAGACTGTCGAAGGTGCCCTGTCTCTCCCTTTCCATTCCTGCTGAGCTGGTGTCTCTCCGTCGATTCTTCCAGCTCTCCATTATACCCTCCAAACAGGCAAATCTGGTGTCAGTGGTGCAGGCATACATCCCTATAGGCACTGCCAGCACCATGGCTAAAACTATCACCACTATATGTATCAGCTTCTCCCTCTGTTCCATCTCAGTGATGTCACTTCCTGTCACAAACACGATGCACTGTTCTGGACGTGGTTCCTGGTTCTTGAGGGTTATGCAGATTTCATATTTGGTAGCAGACATCAGATCAGAGATGGAGTAAGAATTAATCCCAGGGCCAATGTAGATCATTTCTTTTTTATCAGCATCTGCACGACCGAAGTGGATCGTGAACCAGGTTTCAGCAGGGTGGTCTAGGGCAGCGAACCACTCGATAGCGATACCCCGTACTGTCTGCTTTGCAATACGAATGTCAATGTAGACATTTTCATCATGAGCACCCGGTGCAGCTGGAAGGAGTGACGAGTGTGAATTGCCTGCAGAGCGCACCTCTAGGATAACACTGACAGAGGAGTTTCCAATGAAGTTGACAGCAGTGCAGGTGTAGACACCATGGTCAGCTGCATGGAGAGAGGGGATCACCAGGAGGGATCTGATGGTGTCCGCATCAACTCTTTCTTGAGATTCTAGAAAGACATTAAAGGTATTCTCTATTATTTTACAGGACATTCAAGCTTACAGAGTAAATTGAAAAGAAAAATCATTATGGTTATTCTCTTTTACCATTCATGTAGTACTTTTAACAAATGTCCCCATTAAAGGAAAAGGCTAAACAAAAATGTGACTGCAACAAATTTTCCACAAAAATACACAAAGAAGAAGAGTCCTGTACATTGGATATCCATATATACATAAGGCAGCAACAGGTGTCAGTTAAATTTTGTCATTGTTGTTGGTCCACAGCATGCTCCAAAACAGAAAATAATGCTCATCACAAACTGTGTAACTCTAAGGTGAAGCAATCATTGTCTTTGTTTCCTGACCAATTATTTTATCTTTGTTGATTCACTAAATCAAAGATTTGTGCTAATGATTATTTTTGTGTGATCCCACACTGTAAAGTATAATTATTTTAGTTGTATGGTTCAGTATTGTTATCACTTTAAGTATTGCTTTTATAAATCTTAGATAATTAGAGTTGGGGTATGATGTGCAGTTAAAATAATAATAATAGTAAGTCACTCATCTCTGGTTTTATGCTATTTCCCCCTGGGATTAATATTCTGATTCTGATTTTTACCCAAAATAACAAGACAAATGATTGTCAGCAACAGAAATAGTGGTAGGACAGTAATGGGGACCATAGCCTGGTTAATATGACCACATACGGACATGTTGCTTGATGTCATTGATCTACAGTAAGCACTCCACTCGGTAGGTTAAGTCTAATGACGCAGAGGTTTATTTAATTACACAGTGGCCCAACAAGGTAGACAGCAGAACACACTCTTCACACTGATGGTGTTTTGTAGATTGAGAGATTGGTGGTGCTCACATCATGGTATACAGATATGCTGATTTAATCCTCCTAATCTTAAAGAAAGTTTACTAGATCAACTATTAAAATGTGTGTTTAAGTATCAAATGTCCAATTTAAGCTTGAGTTGGCGTGTGAATGGACATCACACCCTTACCATGAAATCCTCTGATTATCTTCAGACCGTATGTCCACCACACTGAAGGGTTTGGTCTTGCCTTGGCGATACATCGTAGAGTGACATTTGCGCCCGGTGGCAGGCTGATATTGGCGGACGGAGTGCTGACTTCGGGCTTCATGCACGCCTGTAGCTCGAGCTCGTGGAAGAACTTGCCCGCCCTAAAGTCCGGCCCTGAGCAGGTCAAGTAGGAGTTCATCAGTATAATCGGGGGGCTCAGAGACTTGATGAACTCCACGAAGCCCTTCAGGCGACAATCGCAGAGCCACGCGTTGTCGTGGAGCGCCAGGACGACATTCGGTCCGAAGATGGTTGCCTCCCGCTCCTCCATGTTCTGTACTTTTTGATAGAGAGGCCAGTTTTGAAAGACCTCCTTCGATATGACCGTGAGACGATTGAAGGACAAGTCTAAGTAAGTCAGACCTGGCAAAAATCTTAACGCATGCTCTGGTAGGACGTCCAGCTGATTGTGCTTCAGGTCCAGGATCTTGAGGGCCGGCGTGTCCTCGAACACTGTCCATGGTACTGAGCGCAGCTTGTTTCCTTGTAAACGGAGCTCGGTTAAGTTCCACAAACCTTCCAGACCCTTTGAGCTTATCAATGTGACATCATTAAAGTTCAACCACAAATTCTCCAAACTCGGCGTTTTTGAGAAAGCCCCTCTTGGTATTTCAGTGAAGTGAGACTTTTCTATTCGTATTTTAGTCAACTCATGTGGAAGGTTCTGTGGTATAGCCCCAAAAGCGCTCTCCTCCATACATATTAGCGACCTACGATTAAAAGAAAGAGTTTGTATGAGCACTTTGTGTAGTGTAGTTTCTTGTGAACCTATTTTAACCAATACTGGCTGCGTGGACTACGAGTTAGGAACCTGAATCTAACACCAAATTTAACCTCCTGGAGAACATTTATTATCTGAATAACTGTCCAACATCACCCGATATTTAAATAGATGAAACAATACCTGCAAAGACTGAACTGCGTGAAATCAGGTCTTACCTTCCATGTCGGTCTTCTATACAGCTGCACCCGTGTAAACATTGAGAATAAGTTTCATATGCCTTAATGTTTATTAAAACTATAACTAGCAGGTAAGAGTTTATGTCCATATTACGTGAAAAAATCCGAAATTTGAGGGCTATATTCGTGCTCCAGACATGTTGAGTGCGGCAGACGAAGGAAGCCTATTAAGCTTAATCCCTGATGTACAGCGCAGGAAGAAGTGGCATCTAAATCTCGGAGAAGACACGGATGATTAACACTAGGTCACTAGGTCACTTTCTGATTAGTCTACCATAAAGAGTTGAAAGTTGAACATTGTTTAAATCATTAAATCTGCAGATATAAAAGGCATTACTTTCTTGGTAAATTTACTTAAGTAAATGATCATTATCTTTCTTTTTCCAGTAAATAAGATATAACGTTGAGTATGTATTAAAGAGCTAAAAAGAAAATATCCTCAAATCCCTGTCAGAATCAATAATCTGGTAACACAAAATCTTTCTTATTAATGGTTGATGATGTATTTGCAAACAATTTTTTCATATTAGCAAAGGTATTACAGTTAAAATTCCAGGTTTTAGATCACCTGAGACAGAGTTGTTAAATTCAGAACTATTCCAATATATGAACTCAAACAAAAAGAAGTATAATAATATAGAAACTGGTAATGTTTTAAAGATGGAAACTGAGGCTGAAAACTGATTAGTGTGGTGAAGTGTAGTAGAGTTGTAAGAACACACAATATCACTCAAGTGCATATAAAAGTTTATTTAACTATATTCATATACATAGTATCATTGGAATGAACAGATCTACTTTTAATGGGGTAATGATGGCTCTAGGTGGCACAAAGTAGGTAAATAGAGAGATTTTAATATGTGTCTCATCGCAGGGAATATAAATTATTTAACATTTTGAATCATTTTCACCCTATTTACATTATGTCATAGTTCAGTCCTTTCGGTACTTCTCTCCAGCTCCAGCTTCTCTCCATTCACCAGAGTATTGAACCATGCCTATGTGTATATCTTCTCTGAGAACATATGACAGATATATACAGAGGCACAGAATTAACTGTATATGTAAGTGTACATAATTGAATAAAGTATTTACAAATCATACACATACATATATGATATAAACAATGGATTGTCTACCATTGAGTTCCCTTTAAATCAGATTGGGCTGATAAGGTTTCTTCGCTGGGCCATAAACGTGCGATGACATAAAACTTAAAATGTCTGCTATGTTCTTCCACTTTAAACGGCATGTTTTTCTCTTACAGGCTTAGTGATAAAAAACATTCTTTTAGATACAAAAGCACAAGTGTGCTTGGGTTTTACTATTAATGGATGAATATGTGTATAACAGTCCAGTGAGTTTCAGTCTATCGGCAAGAAACATAAAATTTTCTAGAAGTGCCCAGTTATATAAATTCTTTAAACTGATATTTCCATTATAGTGCAGCGAGCAAAAGTCCTTTGATAGAAGTTGGCTCTCCGTGGTGGTGGAGTTGGTGGCATTATCCAGCGAGGAGGAACAGGTGGAGGGGAATCCCATGGTGTGGGTGTATGGGAGCGTGTGGGAGGGGGACTGATGTCAGGATGTTGCTGATGGTGAGAATACTGGTAATGCTGGGGAAACGGATGTGGGTGGAGATGGGGATGAGGGTGGGGATGGGGATGGGGATGCAAATGAGTATTGGGGTTTGGACTGTGATGCGAATGTGGGTGAGTGCGGGGAAGATGATGTGAAGCAGGAGCCGGAGCTGGAGCATGACGTCAGCAGAAGTACTCATTAGGCTGTCCCTCTATCTTAGCTGTGGCCTCAGAGTCTAGGCTGGAGCGGGCTGACAGCAGCCGGTTGGACTCCTCAGGGTTCAGTCTGTTCAGATACTCACCCTCTAGACCTTTGGCCTTTGTACCAGGTGAGAGTGTTTCAAAGGTAACATATGAATCTTGGATGTCTTTTGATTTCTTTCCCCAGTACTTCTGAATGCGTCTCTTCAGCGCCCCACAGCATACAATAACAGTGAGCGGGACTGCAATGACACAGGCCACTGTGATTACAATAACATTAATCAGTTTCTGGGTACCAGTAGCACTAGCTGCTTCATCGGTGGAAAATATGACACACTGTTCCTTCTTGGGGATTAGACCCCTCACACACACACAGGCAATGTACTTGGTCCTGGGCACCAACCCATCGATGGTTACACGGTTCTGCCCAGCTCCAACGTTAATCTTTCTCATGTCCCTCTCTCCAAACACAGCATAGAGCACACTAAATGCTGTTGTATTTTTGGCTTTAGGGGCTCTCCAGTTCAGAGAAATTGTATTGTCTGTGTCCCCTACTACTTTTACTGAGCGGACCACTCTGTCTGGATCCTGCTGTAATGATGAGGTGTTGGCTGCCAAGTTACTTAGATTTGTTTTCTCCAGATCCAGCAGTGCATCTGGGTTGGAGGAAGTGGCAGGCCCTGGGGTGCCTCCTTCAGCCAGGCTGAAACTGGCGAGTCCAGGATCAGGACCAAGACCAGGAAGAAGGCCAGGATCCAAGGCAGGCAAGGACGAAGGGGCCGAGGTTGGAACCACATATCTGGCCACCAGTTTCTCCTGGTAGGCAGCTTTTCCCATTTGATTTGGTTTCTTGACTTTGGGCTTTTTGTCATTGTTTGTTTGGTTCCCCTCTGGTTTTGGTGAGTTAGAGACAATGAGAGAAATAACAGCCTCAGCGTTCCCTGCATAGTTAGTGGCCTTGCAGATAAATTTCCCTGAATCATGGTATGACACTGCTGGGACACTAAGGATTGACCAAGTGATTCCCTCCTTTGAGGTTTCCTGCTGGACTGTGGTAACAGAGAGGGGAAAACAGGGTTGTTACATTATAACTGCAGAAGAAAGTAATATGGACAAGATTAAAAATTAAAGTTTAATTTAACATCTGAGAAATTTTCTGTTTGAAAAATGTGAAAAGAGACAACAAGCTGGTGATTACACAATGTTGCATTGATCATCAGTGTTGCATAATTCACTTTGTGGCTATGGCTGTCAGTCAGATTTACCATCTTTTTAACTCCACTAGTAGCTCTCTATTTAATTAACAGCAACACTACAGAGCAGACAAAATCATCTTATCTCAGGCACAACCTAATGAAAGACCCTGACATCCAAATAGCTGCTGACTCACCAGTTCCATTGAGGACTCGTCCATCTGCCCTGCGCCATGTCAAGTCTGGGATAGGAACTCCAATGGTCCCACACCGGAGCAGTACATTGTTTCCAACAGCGCTCCTGACACGTGCCACAGCTGTGTGGATACGTGGAAGCTGACAGCGCCTCAGCTCTGCATCACTGAACAGGACCCCGGACACACTTTCTGGAGCTGAACATCGGAGTCTTGTGTCAATAAAAGCCACTGACAGCGTTGGAGACTTCTGGAACTGGACCAGGTCATAGAGCCGACAGTCACACACCCAGGGGTTGTCATGGAGACCTGAGGGCAAGGGTACAAGTAAGGCTGCAGGAGGAAGATAAGAGTCCAGCTGTGTGCAAAGTGGTAGACCAGCCTGCAGATGGCTGGTGTAGATGTTAGGATGTTAATCCTCTAAGAGGATTAACATTTAATTCATAAACTACATCATGGCCATGACTATGGCAATGATGGTGATGATGACGATGATGGTGATGGTAGTGGTAAAAGTGGACTTAAGATCAAGGTCAAACTCTGTTGCCATTTGACATTCCCTAGAATATTTCATGCTTCTTACAAATAGAGTGAAACTCCTGACTGATCAGAGCGCCTGCCTCTAGAACTGATCCTGGAGCAGCTGCAGTTCTGTTTGTATGAACTTTACCAATACGGTGCTTCAAGCTGTGTTCCATTTATGTGTAAATTATCATTTATAAACCGTAACTGAAGTCTGACTGCAACATGAGTTATAGTTTTGGACATATAGTCCATTGTTAAAAACCTGTATTAAACATCAATATACTGTCTATTAATGTTAAAGGGGTTAAAAAAATACTCTTCATCCTTAAAGACAAAATATGTTTCTTTTTTCCAGAGCACATCATTTTTCAAATTTAAAAGGAACAGTTTTTCATCATCAGTAACAACTACTATTATCAAACGGTATTTTATTTATGTACATGTTTATGTACATGTACTCTTAAGCTGCTGTTTAATAATGTTGCTTTGCACAAAATTACTTAACACACTTTCTTCAAAAAATGGCATAATGTGCACTTCAGAGCCTTTTAAATGGAGATATGATGTTAGGATGAGCACCGTGCCTTACCTAGTATCATCTTGGAGCTCTCTGGTCCTTGCATAGGTTTTGCAGCCAGCCAAGTGGACAGCACTTCTGCAGGTAGGGTCAACAGGCTGTTGCTGGACAGATCCAGGTAGGTGAGGTTCTTGATGTAAGTGGTGGCCTCCGACGGCAGGGAGGTGAGCTGATTGTTGTGCAAATCGAGAAGTCTGAGACTGGGCATATCCATTAGAGATTCCCAAGGAAAGGCGGTAAGGGCGTTCCCGTCCAGACGAAGCTCTTCCAGGTTGAAAAGCCCCCGGAAACTGTCTGGGTTCAAGGCGGACAGCGTGTTAAAAGACATCCACAAGAATTCCAGACTGGAGAGGTAGTTGAAGGCTTCGCTCGGTATCCGCTGGATGGACGTCTTCTCAATCCGCAGCTTGGAGGTGTCAACAGGAAACCCGACAGGCACAAGAGATATCTCGGGATCATTGCAAATCACGCTCCTACAAGGGGGACACATTTGTGTTGACTTCCAAATCATCTTCAGCTAAACCCATTTGTTCATAGTTTACAAATCATTTAAAGTTAGAATAAAACTTGGCTTTTGATAACACCAAATTTGCAATAAGTTCACAAGTAGCAAAAGCCGTGGATTTTAAAAAAATATTACCCAACCAACTAAAACACATAAAAAGCAAAGATGGAAGGCTGAAAGTGCCTTTGAGAGATAATCCTGCATTAAATAAAATTGGAGCGGCATGCACTCCCTGAATTATGTTTTGTACACGTGTTCACATCTATGCAAACATCTGTTCTCGTACGGGAAGAAGTGCCATAGCGCAGAGAGCAAAATACAAACTGGTGTATTTATATATGCATGCATAGAATTAATTACCCTTTGGACATCCTCCTTACCTGGCCTTTGATCCATCACTCAAGTTGTGGTAAAAACAGCTGCACTGCGAAGGGCAGGAGCTCACTGGGGAGAAAAGTTGACCTGTGGCTACGTAGAGCCCCAGGAGCAGGACGAGGAACATTTTGGCCCACTTTTATGCATACGCAGTTTGCCTACATGCGCCCACTTTGCGCCCACTGAAGTCAATCAGACTTGCTTTTTCCTCTCATTTACAGAAATATCGTCCGCATGGCGTTGTCCCACCGCTTCGCTGCCCCATAGTGATCAGACTCCTATGAGTCCCGAGATAAAAAAGGATAGACAAGGATTAGCGAAAGGACTGGCGTTCGTTTCATCTGGATGCGCACTGCATCCCGGAATCCGATAGGCTGCGCAGAAACGTCCCTATTTATTACCACAGAAAAACACTTCCGAAATGGTCATAATCCACTGTGATGTTTGCTTTTTTTTCTGCCTCAAATGTAGCATGTTTATTTGAGCCTTGCCGTGACTGTTAATCTGTAAGTGGACCGGACTATGCTTTGCCACAAGGTGGCCCCTATAACATACTCAATGGCTCCTACCTTGGGGCCTATGCAAAGAACAGGTCTTCTTTCAACGTGTTATTATTCTGCCAACTTTTCTTTATCTGAGGAACTAGTATGAACGAATAATTTTAACACAATAAAGCTATTATACTTTCTATTAGAAATCAAAATCGTGATTTTGATTAAACAAAACATGACTGTTAAATAGAATTTGTTGAGTTGCCTCATTAATGTACTAAGACGTTACACATCAATCAGTGGGTCTCTAAGTAGTACCAATATAATATAACATGACAAAACGAAAAGCTTTTATTTCTAAAGAAATTATGCAAGATCAGTATGAATGAAAGAGACTCCCAGCACTTAGACTTTACCTCAGTAAGGCTCTTTGACATAATCCCCAGGAGGTGTATAGAGGGGGGGCGTGGAGTGGCACTGGCCCACCCAGAAATGTGCTTGTGGATACACATATTGTGCTTTCCACTCAATGCTGCTTAGTTTAATGCTTTAGTTATTTACTATTTTGTAGATAAATTCCACTATTGTATACAAATAAAATAATCAACATTTGCAACTTACACATTGTTGAATCAATAATTATGACATAATTATATAATGTATAAATGTACCTTCAGCTGCTCCCTTGGGAGTTTTACATAATGAGTGTATTTACCTGATGTACTTTAAATGTAGCAATAGACAGAGCACAAGACAGGTGAAGAAGAGCATGTAGGCAGGGTGGAGTGGATAGAGGCAAGTGTCAGGGGTGTTTTGTGACAGACGGATAGCAGCAAGAATGAAAGGGAAGGTTTACAAGGCAGTAGTGAGGTCTGCTATGATTTATGATATGTAGACAGCGGCACTGACAAAAGACAGGAGGTGGAGCTGGAGGTGGCACATTGAAGATGTTGATATTTTTGCTGGGAGGATGGACAGGCTTAGACATGAATACGTAGTGGTTTGCACATTCGCCTTTGAAGCAAAAGGTCCCTGGTTCAATTCCAGGTGGGGACACAAGCCCCTCTCACCATGGAGGGTTGCGTCAGGAAGGACATCTGGCGTAAACCCTCTGGCAAATTACCAATGCAGATTAATCCGCTGTGGCAACCCCTTGGTGGAGAATACAAGAGAGCAGCCGAAAGGTACATTTACATCAAAGGGGCAGCTCAGGTTGTGAAGTTTGGAGATAAAGTCAAAGAGGTAAGGTACTTGTGGACTAATAGGCTACTTCAGTCGGATAATAATGTTGATTGAAGTACAAAGTCTAAATACTCTTTTTTCCGTTTTGCATGACATTGAGCACTTGTTTAAATATTTTGTAGTACCATTTCACATAATAGGTATATAACAGGACGCAAGGCTGCACAAGATCCTGAGAATTATACCCAAAGTTTTCTTTTCTGATTTTCAATACTGATTCTATTTCTGATTATTGTTCTGTTATTGTTTCTGCCTTGTTCTTGATCGCACCATGCCAACCCATTTAAAAACAATTCTGGACCTGCCCCTGGTAATCCCACACTACTAGGGAAATACCTCCAATAGTTTTCCAGTTTGCCAGGGTGGGCAACTACCACATGTATTGTTTTGCACCTGCTTTGTACTCCCTAAGCTTTTCATCATACTGGAAGTTAAGCATTACAGTTGGCTGCCACTTCTAAGCGTGCTGACTCCAGCCTGAAGAGACGGTGAAATCTCATCTTTAATGTCTGTGGCAGCAAGTATTCATTTAAAATCTAATCCACATTTAATGACAGAGCCAGGACAGAACAGATGTTTTTAAAACAAAATGTTTGATAGAGCTTAATAAACCATGTGGATGAATAATATCATATGTATTTAACAATAGAATTATTGAGGAAAGGCAAACACATAAAACACTTTAAACAGGGGAAATAAATTAGGGCAACAACATGTGTGTGTTTTTCTTTGTTCACTGCCCCGTTTGACCTTTTAAATCAAAATCTCACATGTCCTACAGTA
>VUQH01089142.1:15202-36923 GCA_015106775.1 Etroplus canarensis | reverse complement strand
GTCCTACAGTATAGATGGTTTAAGAATTGTGGAGGTCTGTTCTATGGCTCTAAACATGTTAAGCATTCATAACCCCCTGTGTTGAAAGACGAAACATTCCATATTGCATGGCAAGTAGATAATCTCATTTGCTGAAGCCAGTAAAGCTGTCCTTATATGTCATATGAATCAGAGGCTTTTTTTGAGGTGCAATGTCCTTGTTGTGCAAAGTGTTTGTTTGATCTAACAATGCTATCATGGTGGTCAAAAAAGCATTGCACAAACATTTTAATAGAAAGAGTTATTAAGGAATAAAAAAGAAATTTAAATTGTATACAAAAAAATGATATGTTTATGGTTATGTTTTCTTTTTATAGCCCCATAAATTATCTAATACATGATTGCTTACATAGATACAATGCTTTAGCTATTTTTTTCAAGAAATAATGGCTCTTTTGCATATTTGTATTTCATTAAAAAGGATTTTTTTTTTCATAAAAGCTTTTCTTTACACTTTTATTTAAATTCAAACAGACTCCTGATCTTCCTGACATTGATAGATACCTCATCTGCAAAATGTCAGACTTTTGTCCCTTCTAGCCCTATATGGCTTGAAAATGCAGCTGAAACATGAGGGATTTGTTAAAGTCTAGGGACAATGGAAAGATTTCATGTTATTTTCACACGTTGTTCAACTAATAGCTGTATCTGACTCCTACTGAGCATGAGATGTTGCCCTAACAGCACACCAAACCTCTAAATGAAGTTTCTGTCAATATATGTTGTTGATCTTTTATTATTTCAGACAGCTAACAGACACAGTTGAAGCAAGTGTACCTTTCAAAACATTGATTCTTTGCAAACAAGAACAAAAAGAGGGGCTTAATAGAGATACAAAAAGCAATAATAGCATGGCCAAGCACTTAGCATCATTAACCAGTAAATGTTAAGATAAATGTATTTAATTTGAACACATCAAATACAATTTACAGTCCTATGCAAAAGTCTTGGGCCACCCTTCATTTCTTTATTTTTTTGCTCTGAAAATGGGAAATATGTGCAACAATTCACTGAAACATAAAAACATGAAATGGAAATTCAGCACATAAGGCAAAATTAGAGTTTGTACAATTTTAACCAGCTTGAACATCAGTATTTTTATTTCTCAATACAACCTGAACTCTCTTCAATAAGTAGTCTTCAGAAATAGTTCCTCGGGCTTCTTGAAAGACATTCCAAAGCTCTTGTTGGATGTTGGCTGTCCTTTGTTTTTTTTCTGTCAAGATGATCCCACACTGCTTTATAATGGTCCATTCATCACTCCATAATATCTGTTGCCACTGATTTTGAGTATAGTGTGCAATTTGACATACCTTAGCCTTTTCTCCCTGTTTCCCTTTCTTAAGAATGGCTTCTTGACGGCAATCTTTCCACTGAGGCCATTTCTGACAAGGCTTCAGTGAATAATGGATGGCTCGGCTCAAGACCAGATGCATCTTTCAGGGCCTGTTTCAGATCTTTGCTGGATTTTCCCCTCTTTTTAAGAACTTGTCTTTCAGATTCTGTTCATCTGCTGTAGACAGTGTTGTGGATAGCCTGCCACTTCTTCTTCTGTCCTCCACTTGTCCAGTTTCCTCTTATTTTTTTCTAGGATACTTTGCACATGATGCCAGTGAAAATGTGTGAAACAGCAGCCAATATCCAAAAAAACAAAAAACAAAATTGAAACACCTTCAGGATGCCTGAAAATCCTGCTCCTTGGAAGTGAAATATATAGAAAAGACGGGGCTCAAGACTTTTGCTCAGTACTGTATTTCAAAATAAAATGAACAAGCTGCAAAGCACTGGCGTGTATATGGTAAGTTCAAATGTAGATAACACCATATTGATTCACCTGCATGTTTTCAGCACAGCTGGGATTCCTGTTACAATGAATGGAAGATCTTTTTAATGTGATTGTTGCTCTGACCGACAGGAGGCTGTTGCAGACACCTGTTGTGTCTCCTTAAAACGAGGCAGGGCGTGCACGGCCGTGGGTTGTCTTGTCGTTTAACTTGCGTCCGCGCTGGAACACCAAAACACAAAGGCTTGTTGTGCAATTAATAGGTGGCTTTATTATTGCGGTGAGCGTATTAAGGGTTACGGTCCGCGTTCATTAAGACATTCCTGCGCGGATTGGGGCGACAGAGAGGCTTTACATAATAAACTGCAGGCGTTCACGTGAAATGCCCCTTTAAAAGCGGGCTCTCTTTGGTTACACAGAGGGACACCGTGAACGAACAGACTGAGAGGAGGCTGTGACAGCTGCGCTTTTGTGTGTCAAATCGGCTTCAGGATGGTCTCCTCGTACCCTTTGCCGGAGGGCTTCTCCGAGTTCGATGTGTTTTCCCTGGGATCCTGTCTGCTCGTGGAGGGTAAGTGTTTTCGTTTTCACTTGGAATTCAGCCAAATACTAAGAGGACTTTGCCTGCTGTGTGTATCATTAACCCACGCCGGGATCCGGCTGCAGGGACACTGATATGATGAGAGACAAAAAAATCGGGACCCGTTTCTCTGTAACAGCCTGTGAACAAAACAAATGTGAATGTGATGCTGAGGGGAGCGTGTGTTTTCTTGCGCCTTGAAATGTCACAGTGTGGCCGTGCGCACTGATTTTGAATTGTTGGTTTCTCTCCCACCGAAAGGTCTGCTGGGCTTCTTTCTAAATGCTGTGACAATCGTTGCTTTCTTCAAAGTGAGAGAGCTGAGGACTCCCAGCAATTTCATAGTATTCAGTTTAGCAATGGCTGATGTTGGCATCTCCATGAACGCCACGGTGGCCGCTTTCTCCAGCTTTCTGAGGTGAGTGATGTAACCACCTTTTTCGTGATGAATATCAAGGTCTGACCGCATGTGGGCGAGTGAAATGTAATTAGAGAATAATGCTGGAGACAATAGCCTGCTGCCGGCCACCTGTTGTGAAGATTCACACAATTGCTGCACAATGTTACAATTAAGGCTGTGTGGTGGTGGAGGAGCAGTCAATACACAGCTAAAGGCAGGAGGATATTCAAACTGCAACCAGGAGATGAGTGATACTGCTTTCAGTGTTCATACTATATTGTTGTTTTATTTATCTATTTAATTTAAATATGCAGGCAGATCAGGGCTAAAATTGATGTCTGAAGGTTTTTTTTTCTATGATCCAACTTTGAACACACCTTCTGCCTTTAGATACTGGCCCTATGGTTCTGATGGATGCCAGACTCATGGTTTTCAGGGTTTCATGACAGCTCTCGCCAGCATCCACTTCATGGCCGCCATCGCCTGGGACAGATATCACCAGTACTGCACTAGTAAGTCAATATCTGTTTGAGTTCTTGCCCAGTAGGTAATGCACATGAGGAAACCAAATGTAGGTCATCAGGTAATGGCAGTGTGCCACCAGGTCAATTGGGAAGTTGTGTTTAAATGTGTTTAAATTTTCCACAGACAGACTAATGACAGAACATGCTAACGAAACAGCAAATAGAATAGTTGTTACAGGTAAATAACTCTGTGTTCAAACTGCTACCTGAAAGGCTTGAGTGTTAATAAGAATGAGCCCCGTAGCTACTTTTTCTAGGATAGAGGCGGAAGTGACTCAACATCAGACTTACATTTTGTACAGTTAGTACAAAAGTTATTCCACCACCATTATTTTGTCATAAATGTTGTAAACAAAATGGTTTAATGGAAGATATTAGATATCAGTTTTACTATAACTGCAGACTGGTGTCACAGCAGCAGTGGGGCATTTTCAAAAATAAATCAAAAACGACCTTGAGTATGTATTCATACTGGTATTGGTATTTAATAAAGAATATGGTTCTTCCTAGGGACAAAACTGCAATGGAGCAGCGCCATCACCCTGGCTGTGTTTGTGTGGCTGTTCACTGCCTTCTGGGCTGCCATGCCCCTTATTGGATGGGGAGAGTATGACTATGAGCCCCTCAGGACTTGCTGCACACTGGATTACAGCAAGGGAGACAGGTACTGTATACGCACATATATTTATATTACTATCACTCACTGGTGGCTCGACACTATGATTTTAGTCTACTGTACTGTGTGTGTGTGTGTGTGTGTGTGTGTGTGTGTGTGTGTGTGTGTGTGTGTGTCTCTCGTCATAGAAATTATGTGTCCTACTTGATCCCGATGAGCATCTTTAACATGGGCATCCAGGTGTTTGTTGTCATGTCTTCTTATCAGTCCATTGCACAAAAATTCAAGAAGACAGGAAATCCCAGGGTAAGTCCCGTAAATTAAATATCCACATATTTCACAAACATGATACCTTTTTGCTAGAACAAAGTGTTGTAGACATACACTGACATATACATGTAGATTCAGTTTGGAATAGCAATATTCATTTTTAAACTCTCACATATTGGTTCACTTTTGCTTCTGTTGTTCCAAGCCCAAATTTAATTGAACTTCAGGAATTATTCTGAAAGCCAAAAATCTGACATTTAGAAGTATCAAAACTGTTAGAGCTGATGCATAAATCCTCACAAATATGCAGTCCTTGCAAAGGCTTTTTTGCCTTTGAAGTTGCCCACTGAAAAAAATCAGAGGGATTCTCTTCAACCTAGCGTAAGCACAATGGCCTCAAGTGGCTGTTACTCAGAGTAATAAAACACAGTATGAATGAGGACATATATATAGGTCATTACTGCAGGGGGAATGCAGGCAGTAGTTGGTGTGCAGAACAATGTTTCTGCAGGGGCTGAATCAGGCGGCCCCACTTTATGTTGCATAAGCCCATTACTTACGTCATCTGAGTTGGACAGAGAGATACTTCATTACAAACACAAACTGCTGAGTACAGACACCAGGACTCCACCAGAGTAAAGCAATTATGTAATAATCAAACAGCTTATAGTCACATTATGTCCCATTTTTGACAAGGGGAAATATAAAACTTAGAGGGAGAACATTGTCCAGATTTGTGTCATGGCCTAAGCTAAAGAAAATTAAAATAGCTATTAGTTTGTCATAAATCATTTTTTAGTTTTCTACAGATAAAAACTAAGATTTCCAAGTCTGAAAAATTATTTCTCTGTAGTTTTGAGGGCAAAGATACTACAGTGTTAAAGAGAAAACCCCAACAATCCAATGATCCCCTATGAGCAAGCACTTAGCAACTGTAGGAAGGAAAAACTCCCCTTTAACAGGAAGAAACCTCCGGCAGAACCAGGCTCAGGAAGGGGCAGCCATCTGCGTCGACCGGTTGGGGGTGAGGGGACAGAGAAGACAGAAAGGAGAGCAGAGAGAGACACAGAGTATGGGAGAGAGAAGACACCACCAAAGAGTAATCTCAAAATAAACATCTGTTGTTACCGTCTATCACCACTTAAACTAACACTGTAGTCACTGACCAGCATAATGCAGCATTTTATATTTTATTTTTACCCTGTACAGCTTTCTTACAAATAATAAATTAATAAAAATCTCTAAAATATTCCCTCTCTCATTATTGCAGGATTTAGCAAATAGAAATAATTCTTACAATCCTAACTGACCTAAAACAGGAGAAGTTTAGTCTGATTTAATTTCAGACAGTGAGAAAAAAATGTTTATGTACCTTTTTACTCAGTGTATGGAAACTTCTGGTTTCAAATAGACAGATAGATAGATAGATAGATAGATAGATAGATAGATAGATAGATAGATAGAAGGTTCCTTTTTTCTATTTTTTTTCACGTTACTATATTTACATGCATCAGCCCAATGGTGAGCCAATGCAACTGAAATTTCTAATGTGCACTAATTGGTGTATTTTTCATTTGACAATAAATAACGTAGCTATTCTATTCTATTCTATTCTATTCTAACGCAAAATGAACATTTCCAACACTTCCTGCATCACATCATGCACCTTTTTCCTAGTTAGTTTAGTGCTTAGAGAGATCAATCATAAAAAAATGAGACAACAGTGTTTTGTTGTTGTTTTTGGCAAACACCAGCTCAGATCAGTCTTGATATTAGAAGCTTTAACTTGTTGTAAAGAAGCAACCACAGTTCACATGCTCATGACTTGTCCAGTGAAAGCTTGTTTGACCTCTATCATAGAATGTTTTTGTTGCTCCTAGAATTCTTGGACCTGCACCGCATTTGTTGTTACCAGCTATGAGCAACTGCAGCACACAAGTCTTTATTGAAACTGCTGCTTCACAGTCCTTGTTGGTATCTTCAGTGATAACTACACGTGCATACGGACAGTATACAAATGATAGTTTAAAATGGCGGTCTTTGATTCATATAGTTATTGTTTGGTTTCCTTTAGAAAAAACGGTAAATGCAAATAAATGTTTAGAGCGTGAGCACTGGCTTTACATTTCATGTACTGCAGTGAATGCATGAAATACAGACGGGTGACAAATGAATGAAAAATCCGATCCCAGCAGTCAACGGATCTGGTGTGGGGGATATGTTGCCCCCATGGTCTGGGTCTGGCTGCCCGCTTGGAGGGAGTGATCAGCGTTATCGTGTGATGAAACATTTCTGTTCTGATGGGAGCGGTTTCTACCCGGCTGACAGAGCGGGAAGATGGCGGTTTGATGGGGGTGAAACTGATGTTCACATGCACTCACACGACGAGAGCACCAGGGCTGTTGTACAAAGCTCGGGCTTCGGCGTCTCGCCCGGCGAAACTGCGGCGCGTGGAGACGCTAACTGTGACACAGCCGGCCTCTCTTAGTGGTTATAGCTGTTTCCAATTTCCATGTAGCTTTGTAATAATGTGAGGAAGAAAAAGAAAGCTGAAATCATCTTCTATTGTATAGGAGTAGCAGGTTTTCAGAGTGAAGCCTGAATGTGACACTTCATCTCAGTAAGGAGTAATCCTTAGTGCGTGTCTTTTTATGCAAAAAGAAATTGAGTATCAGCAGTCACCAGTCAGCACCACCATCAACCGCTCAGACTCAGACATCAGAGGGGCCCTTTCAAAGGTCCGGCAGCACCAGGCGGCCCGGGCGAGCCGTGTGGCAGCAGAGGTTGGGTCAGCCTGATAAGGCGTTCAGGCTCGCTCTCTGGCTGAGCCAGGAGACAGGAGCGTTGAGTGCAGAGAACGCCGTGCCTTTGATTCACTGAAATAGCCCAACTCCTGTCTGCGATAAGAGCTCAAATCCAGCCCAACCATGATCAAATAGATGATTTCACAGACACACGTGGGAGCTTGGAGTAGCCTACATGCGCTCACCCGAATCCAAAAAAAAAAACCCTGGTAATGAGGAGTGCGTCCGCCGTGCTGCTCTTTTTACCTCACAAACATCAAACCAGGTTTGCGTTATAACAGAGACTCATGAAAATAAGTATCAAGACAATTTTGGGGGCCCACACAGACAGCTTAAAGATGACATTTGTGTGTTTCACCTGATAAGCGCGTTGACTGCTCCAGCTGGCTTACACTGGGGTAGCTCAGGATTAGAGAAAAATCAAAACGGAAAGAAAAAAAAGGCACGTCACCCAAGCAACTGCAAAAATGTCAGCGCGTCTATCAATGCCTGAAATCCAGATTTCTCCTGTATATACTACACAGCATGGGGCTACCATCCAGGAACTTAATCCTGCAAATCAGATGCACGAGAAGGATCCAGCGGTTGAGAAGAGCATGAAAATGAGTGGAGAACAAGTCCAGGGCAGAGAGAAACATTACAAACTGTGCAACAAGTCACAGGAGGTCGCTGTCCAGAGGAACTCGCACTGCATTTGGATGCGTGTCAGAATCCTCATTCTCTTCATTAACACAACAAGGTCTTCATATGAATTTAAATCTCCATGTTTCAAGGTCACTGTGCTGAGCACTAACCATAACCGCTGAAATAGCTTTCCTCATTAAAGGCTATATAAAAGTTCAATAGATAATCATAATACATGCACAAACTGTTTGAGGGATGAAGACACTGCAGATGAGAAAGGTCACTGTGCTTAAGGAGATACTTTGGATATGCAGAATTTGACACAAACCAGGCAGTGTGGACCACAAACGCTGATGGATCTACAGTTATCAAACCACCCAGCAGCAAACTGCTGTATCAGTAAATGGTAAATGGTGTTTATACAGAGCTTTTCTAGAAATAAAAAGCAATTTCCCCCTGGGGATTAATAAAATATTCTGATTCTGATTCTACTCTGAGCACTCAAAGCGCCTTTTACTACGAGAAGCATTCACCCATTCACACACACACACAATCATACAACAGCTCTTTATTCTATGCCTTTAAGTGCATTTTAACTATCACTCACACACACACACACACACACACACACACTCCGATGGATGCACTGGGAGCAATTTGGGGTTCAGTGTCTTGCCCAAGGTACGTAGATTTTAGAAGCCAGGGATCGAACCTCCAACCTTCCTGATGGGAACACGACCCGCTCCACCTCCTGAGCCACAGCCGGTACTTTTCAGACGATGCTGTAGCTGTGTGGAAAGAGGTTTGGATGTTCACTGTTATCAACTCAAGTCCAGGTGGAGACACAAGCCCTCTCAGCGTGGGAATGTTGCATCAAGAAGGGCATCCAGCATAAAATCTGTCCCAAACTGACTGTGCACATTCATCCACTGTGGCGACCCCTTCAGGGAAATACAAGGAAGCAGCTGAAGGTACTTCAATACTGAGGATTTTCAGGATAATATGAGGTGAGAGAGTCCGTGCTTAAGGAAGTCCAACATCATGAGATGACGGGACCGCTGTGATGTCATTTTGACAACAGCGTGGGATTGGAGGCTTTCACCCAGGACTAATTCTACAATCAATCATTTAAAATGGTCATTTAATCATTTGATAACTTTCTTTGCTCCAGTGACTGGTGCCATCAGTTTTCATTGTATTTATAAATTTTACTTTGCTTTATTCATTATTTAACTTTTGCCTTTCTTGCCTCAGTCTTAAGATGAGAACATGGTTTGTGCTGAAACCAATTTTTTTTAATTTTTTTTTTTGATATAATGCCAGACCACGTTTTAAAATTCACGGTAAGAAAGTCCAAACTTTATTTGAGGCAAGTGTCAAATTCAAAGAATTATCTCTTCCACCACAATCCAAACAAGTGAGCTCTGCTGCTCTCCAGCAGGGGATCGTCTGAAGACGGGGCAGGATCTGCCATATGCTGGGTGGGGTGTGTGGGGAGCTGGAGGTGGTGGTGGTGGTGGTTGGGGGGGGGGCGCTATGATACAGACTGAGATGCTCTTTGACAAGTGCATTTTCTGTTCCTGTGTTAACAATGTACTCCTGTAGTTCACGCTCACAATTCAGTCATCAAACTGCCAGTCACACACACCGACTTCAAAAAGAACGGGTTCAGGTACCACACTGCAGTGTACAGCAGAAGAGTCTTTAAAGGTATAACGCTTTGGCAGGATAAGTGGAAGCAGCGACGGGATCGGTCTCCACACGGAGGCTCCGTGTTCGGAAATGTTTTATTTATTTCGTACGTTTTGAGCTTTTGGCGGAAACAGAGGCATGACAAAGCGTCCGGTTTAAGCTGGATCGGAACATCCCTCTGAAAGGGTTCGAAAGGTTTCCTGAGCGTAAAAAGGCTTGGAAAACGGTCTCAGCTAATGGAAGAGCCTGTAATCCTTCAGCTGATCTGAAAAACAACAAACCTAGAGCTGAAATGCCTTCACTTGACGCCGCCAATCCTGACCAACGCTGTTGACGGTTCTGCTGCTTTTCATTTTCTTTCTTCTATCCATTGTTTGTCATCTTAACTGCAGTATTTTGGCTCGACACATTTTCTACGCAATTCACCTCATTTATCGAGAATCAATCAAAAATAGAAATCTTCATTGGCCACACGAACAATGTAGTGTCCCCGGTAGCGTAGCGGTTTGCGCATTCGCCTTACAAAAAGGTCCCTTCTTACTTTCCAAAGTATTACAGTTATCCTCAGTTACTCCGCAGTTTTACTACAGTAACTGTAGTACCGAAGTATCTGATTTCCTTTGCGTCTCAGCTGACTTCAGAACACACTTTCAGAGCTTCATTAACTTCTTTTCCTAACATTTATTCTTATTTAACACTACAAACCACTGTGGGATGGGGCAGGATGCAACTTAGTTTCAAATCATGTGAAATAAAACTCTGTCAACTTTTAATTCCTGACTTTTCCTAAAACTGAGTTATTCATCATACATGTATCGCCAAACAAATCAATCCCCAAAAAATCAATTTAATATACTGCGCACACCTGGTTGCCTAGCTACATGTATTGATTACACACATTTTTATATAAAGCCTGCTTTATCATGAGCAAGAGCTAGCTGGATAAATATAATAGGATACTGAGTCAGTGACTGGTTGTGTGGAGAACCGGGTGAGTTGCTATCTGTGCAGAGTGCCGAGGGAATCTTAGCTGAACCAAGAGGAGTCCAGACTGTGGAAATTTATTCTGAGCAAGTAAAGGGTGAAATCCAGAGCAGAGGAGCTGGGTGTCAGGCCTGAGGAGCAGAGCTGAGGGTGGATGAACAAGAGAGGTCATTTGGAAGTGGAGGCAGGGGTAGATGGTGTGATAGTTTTTCACTGTCTTATTTTTATAATAATAAATTTCTTAAAATATGTTTTTTTTTTAACTGTGTTCTACATATTTCTGCACTGGTGTTTTTGTTGTAAAGTGGAGATGGTCGGATGTCCGTGCTGCAAAGTTCAAAGTCGTGTTTTATCACTGAGCTGCCAGAACAAGTGGTAAGAGGAAACATGATGATATTGTGTTACCAGCCATCTGCAGTGCAGCTTAAAACACTTAGCCTGCAACCCAAAGCATCGTGTGTGTGTGTGTGTGTGTGTGTGTGTGTGTGTGTGTGTGTGTGTCCGCACGCCCTGTTTCTGCGGTCTCTTCTGAGCAGGACATGTAATGCATCATCCATGCCCACCTACCATACAGCTCAAAACAAGGTGGGATCAAAGTCCAACACATATCATAATGGACAAACTGTGTATCACTTCCAACAGGGATATCAGATTCAATATGTGACTCAGGCAGTGTTACCAAAGGGGATGTAAGAAAACCCCATCTAGCTGAGACAACATGCACTCACTGCACCATAGATTTCGATTTTCACCTCTTGAAAGTTGAAACAAAGTGAGGAGGAGTGTGAAAAGGGGGCTTGTGGCAAGGACAGGAAATGTGTAACTGTGAAGAGCCTGAGCGCCAGGCAAAATGTGTGCGCTTTTAATGCGTGTGAGTGCATGTGCTAATTCTGGCTAATAGGCCCGGGAGTGATGTTGCTGGCTAAAGCGTGGCGCGCTGGTTTAATGGTAATGAGATTTTGCTTTTGGTTGGCTCACCCGGCGCCTGTCAACATCATGTCACAGCAGTGGGCTTCAGAGTGACAGAGCGCCCCGGAGGCTGTTTTTCTTTTTTTTTTTTTCAAGCTGGACAGGGCCCAAAACGGAGCTGCAGGCGCGAAGGCGGACCAAGTCACACAGGGCTGCAAGACACACAAACACACGGAGAGGGAGGAGACGGACAAAACTAAACAGCACGGTATGGTAAAGGAGAAAGCAGAGGAAACCGTAACGCTACTAGTGACACAGCGGGTTTGGAAAGGCTAACTCAGATTGCCCACAGAATCAATGAAGCTTCATTTCTGACTAATGAATTGGGTTTCCAATGCTGATTCATTAATCTACACTCCGTCACATTTTACCTCTAAAATCTCATTCTTGTCTAATTTGAAGGAAAATGCGATTTCCCTTTCACATCAGTGGAGCGTGCACAGCGAGCAGCCGGCGCTGCTCCTCCAACAAGTGTCTGTCCTAAGGGGAAACCAGCGGCCTTTCACGAGAGACGCGGAATCAGCAAGACCTTTAATGAAATCAGCCCAGCAGGGTCTCCATGATTACCTGCACCCCGTGTAGCCAAAACCACCGCACAGTGCAGCTAAACGTACCACAATCTATATGTTGCGTCACCCGGAGTGGTTCATCTCATGGCAAACCAGCAACGTGCCTCTCAGCTTCTCCTTCTGTCATTTTAACGTCCATCCTGCCTTCATCCGTCCATCAGTCCATGCATCGCCGCTCTCCACCTTCTTTTTCTTATTTAGAAGTCTCCGTAGACCCTTTTTGGTCCGTTGATCTTAATACAGTCCGGTGGATTGCAGGCTCTGTTCAGGTTACCGGTTTAGAAGAGCAATTCTGACACCAACACTTAACGAGCAGCAACTTCACGGGTCCATGTGCAGATATCACTATGGTGCTCAGAAGAGGATGCACCGTAGTGGGGTAGCGGAGGACACAACACAAGTGACGTGCAGATGCTCTCTGCCTGTTGTCGGACTGTTGATTACTTTGATTATTCACTATCTTTTGCTAATAAGGGGCCAGTTTATGAATGAGCTCATGGGAGTGTAGTGCTACAAATCAGCCACTGCCATGGCAAAGTGAACAAAAGATCCCAGTGTATCTCAACAGACAGTCACAAAGGGAAATCTCAATTTCTGCCTTCCTGTGGGGAAAAAAACCGCACAGGAACTCAAGCAGGATTCAGTCCAAAAGTGCACCATGCTGCATCTCTCTGTTTCAGGTCAGAGAGCACCTTTCATACTCAGTCTCACACTCACAAAGGTTGGCTTGAGTTGGGGCTGATTCAGGGTCCTTACTCCTCTTAACAAAAGACAGCAAACAGGAAGCTGTGAGAGTAAACGCTCCAACAGTGACGCTGCGGCTGTCTGATGAAACCGAAAGGGTAAGAAACACTGAACACCTACAAACTTGACTGATTCTGTGCAGCAGACATTCACGGGTGCCAGAAATCGTCAGAATCTGACTCCTAGTGGACGGCTAGGGTGACGGGGAGCAACGGTGACGGTCCGGCAGACGTGTGAGCGAGTGGCTCTTGCTAAAATATGGACAGGAGCAGATATCTGCGGCATTGGCGGAAACCAGCTCAAAGAAGCTCTTGTGATTGGTTGGTGGGTAAAATACAGGCCCGAATAAACCTATTAACAGTTACCTGTAACCGATGGAGAGGCGCACCCCGTGGCTGCCACATGTTATGGCTTCAAGCCTAATCAATGACATGATTGATTATCAGGAAAAAAAAAAAAATGTGAAAGGCGCACGCTGATTCAGAGTCAGAGCTTTATCGAAACGCTGCAGAAGCAACAACGCTGTAAACACAAACAGCTTTCAAAGAGTCCAGCCACCGTCTGCCCCCAGTCCACCTGCAAACCTCCTCATTAAACGTCCACTCTGTGTGGCTCCCAGCAGCTGGCAACAGTAAGACCGTCAGCACGGCACAATGAACTGCGTGCTGACTCATCACTGCCGCTAATACAGTCACGTCCACCAACAACCTCAGCCCAAAATACATCCTGCCACTCTGAACTAATCACCAGCTTCCTTTTCTGCACGGCAGGTCGGTCTCTCAGTAAATCTGTACGTACGCTTATTCATTAGCTATGCAGACATCAGCCATGAGTCTGTCCGTCTGTCTCCAATCACCTCACAAAAATATGGCACTTTAGCTCAAATTATAACAATCCATTCAATAGACCTATAAACCATAATTACAATCAGTTACAATGTTTTTGTGGTTTTTTTAAACGTAAAAATGTATCTAAATGCCGTTTTCTGTTTTTAATATATAAGACTTGCTCGCATGAGTCAAATCCATTCAGCTACATTTTTATAAGTACGTAGCAGAGAGTTTAAAAAAGGAGTGCGTGCCTTTCAGAAACAGGTGTGAAGACGTGTAGCCCCTCCACACCGCCATGGTTTGCGTTCGCGCCGTTTGCACGGCAAAGTCTGCTGCGGGCCGAGGGGGCCGACTGCCAGGAGACCTCCCCTGTGCCGCCTCCAGACTCCTGGGCCGGGGTCTCTAATCTGCGCAGCTTCCAGCGCTGCTCGCTGATGAACACCCGGCTCTTGCGACCAAACTTAAACGTTTCAGATGAATTAAATGTGTAACTGCACACTGATCAGTGCGCAGTCGTGTCCACCTATTTTTCGGGGGTGCCGATTCTCCGGGCTTGACTGAAATAAGGAGGAAGGATCCAGAAAGCTTGAAATACTAACATGTGGTAATGCCTTGTAATGACGCACACGACTACACACCACACTGTTCAAGTCGGTTCTCTTATCACTGTATGATTCCTCTGCTTGCATCATAATAAATGACTTGCAGCCTGACAGATGAAACAACGGAACTGAACTGCTAACAGCTGACAGGAAGGAAAAAGTCTGAGGTCTCAGGATGCCTGTGGGTCCCTCATAGACGTCCTCGCAGCGTGTGCCTGTTGGTTTGCTTTAAATGACGCGGGTTTTTTTTTAAGATGTGTCACTAAAACACAAAATGCCACAGTGAGGACACCGTGTGCATCATCTAGGTTTGGAGCGCGAGCCTGGTGATGAGGAAGGATCGGAATGATGCAGCAGGACCAGATGGCTTTCTGCATCTTCTTTGTCTCGCCGCGATCATCGCCTCAGCCTCTGGCAACTCGTGATTGGCGTTTATCGTTATTTTAAAATAGCGCAACAATGAATTGCTTAAAATGAAACCAAGTGGTAATTGCTTTCTGAAAGAAACATGTGGAGATAAGACTGTATTGTTAGATAAGGAAGAGATTACAGCAAGCACTGAATTAGCAGCAGTGCTGTACTCTGGCCTCTGGTACACACACTGAATTACTTTGCTGTCCCATTCTCCCTCTCTCTGTCTGGATCCTAGAAAGTGCTTCAGGAGCGTCAAGCTTGGCTGGTTTCCATTCGATTTCCCCTGCGGGTCATCCATCGGCCTGGGGGACGTGGTGAGCCGGAGCGCCCAGCCCCGAGGTGATTAACGGAAGAAAGATGGCCGCAGTTTGCAGCGTAAATCCAAAGGCGTTTCAGGGGGAACACGGGCGCCTGTCCAGTAGTGAGGAATGGGGAAGGCTTCACCCAGCCCAGCACTGAAAATCTGTCTGCACTGGAATGTTGCAAACCGAAAAAAATGGGTGAGGTGGAGAGAGAAAATTAGAAGGAGGTCAATTTTATGAGTAAACCCGCAAAAATACAAGATAAAGAAAGCCACAAACAAACGCCAGAAGAGAGAGCAACAGAGGCTGAGAGAGCCGGAGTGGAAACTTGTGCACCCTCGGGTGATATCGGTGAACCCCATCTGTTGAACATCTGGCAAAGGAGCCAAGCACCTCGAGCGTCCAACTCAGGAAATTTTTAAATTAGCAGCCATGCGCTCACACGGGGCGAGACAAGCCTCCGTCCCGCTGAGCCAAGTAAACGCTCCATTCGTCGTCCATTTACCACGCTCTCCTCAATAAGAAGATAGGGAAATAACTCCAGCGTTTAAAAAAAAGAGCTGACTTAATGTTTAATCATTTGGATCAGTCAAAAATGGCCAGTATGAAAAATAACGTCTGAAGCTCCTCTGAAGGTTCTACACATCAAAGCAACACACTGCAACTGTGCCCCACATGCTGTCGGGACCACCTGCTTGTCCCTTCAGTTCGGATTAGGGTCATGTTTAGGACTATCTCACGCCGCTGATCGCATTAGAAGCTTCTCCTCCATTTTCCAGGTGACAGATCACGTCCCATTACATCTGTGAGCGGCTGCCGGAAAAAGAGCAGCAGCAAGTAAACAAGAACTTCAGCAGAGATGCCTCAACTCCAAATGTATCAGTGAAATGCCAAAAACAACCAGAATGAAGAGTGTAAAGAACGGCTGACACTGCAGGGTAGGTTTTGACGCACTTGTGGAACACGAGTGTCTGTGAAGACGGGTGGACCGGGCTTGATGTTTTCAGAACTTCAAACCTGGATTAGGATGCGGCACATACAGTAAGATGTGTCACTTCCTGTTGGTATATTTTCCGTTTATGTGACACTGCACTTTTTCCACATAGGTCTATATATTTTCATTTTTCTATCTCTCACATTTATGTCTTTATGGCTACCATTTTACAGATTTGACTTTGAGTGTTTATATGACACCGCCCTTTTCGCATATAGTTTTTTAACATTCAAAATTTCCTGCCTCTGTACTTATAAATAAATACAATAAATTCAGTTCAGTTCAGTTTGATTTATATAGCACCGAATCACAACAAAATTCACCTCAAGCTGCTTCACTAGTATTAGAGAGAAAACCCCAACAATCAGACCATCCCCTATGAGCAGCACTTGGTGACTGTGGGAAGGAAGAACTCCCTTTTTAACAGGAAGAGACCTCCAACAGAACCAGGCTCAGGGAGGGGCAGCCATCTGCCTCGACCGCTTGGGGAGAGCAAAGAAAGTGGAGCGTCTATAATGTAAGCATTAATAAAGGACTCTGATTCTGATAAATCTTTCTGCTGAGTTGGCATTACTGTATGACTGTGGACTCTTCTCCAGCAGAACACTGGAGACGTGACTGATTTTGTTACAGTATGATCACATGTCAGAGGAAGCAGAGGTGGCTCTGATGGTGGTCTGGTGCTGTAGCAACGTTAAAGGATGCACCATCAGGCTTTTTTTGCTAGATCACTGTTTGACTTAATGATACCTAAAATGTTAGCACACACGTTACTTTGAGTGAGCCATCAATATTTTTTTTTTTTTTTTTAACTTTTTTTTTTTTTTTTTTTTTTTTTATTTTTTTCCTTCATAATTTTTTTTTTTTTTTTTTTTTTTTTTTTTTTTTTAAAATGTGTACAATATTTCTCTAATTATGGTTTGGATGTCTTATTCAGGAATAACCCCACTGTGGTGTGGTGTTTTTAATTTTCCCCCCCACAGAGTCATGTTCATAAAAATCAGTATCTTCTCTCTTACACAATTGAGCCGATGCTGGAGTTGCTCTGGAATGAGGACGCTACTGGAGAAGACACAAGATACAAAGTCTTATTTCCCATCACAACGCCATTATTGTCACTAAGTCTTCATGTCTTTGACAGTGAGTCTAATCATCCCCATATACTTTTATTTAAATAAACCAAAACCTGGCTTCATTCCTCATCTCTTGGCCCACAGATACTGTTCCAAAGGACGGGATGTTTAAGATTGTGCTCGGGCATTTTGCCCCTGATGTGGCACTAATAAACATTACTTTCCCCTCTGAGGTTTTGACCATTGCAGAGTGCCATGCCAGAAACTTTAACATCAAGGAGCAAATGTCCCCTAACAGCAGCTTGAAGGTCTTTACACTTGAAGTGCCCTTCACGGACCCTGTTGTAGTACAAACGGTAAGATTTCATTTCAGCTTGGGGATCTACTATCATACATTTAATATGGCTGCTAATCTTTGCATTTCCCAACAGAGGGGAATGGGGATTATAGTCTACTCTCTTCACCTGACCTTTGGCTTGCTGGTGCTGAATGAATTTGCTCCATTTTCTCACACTGCTTATCTGGAAGCTACTATAGAAGATGAGGGTCTGTGTATATAATTGACACCTAAAACATTTAGTGCACGCTTCAAGTGTCAACTTCACCTTACATTAATGAAACTGAATAGTCTAGTTAAAGTCTGCTTTTCAATCCACAGTTCCCCCTACTGTCTCTGGAGGCTGTGACTATCAGAACTTTTATGTCCTTGTTAAACACGGAAACCAAAACTTCAACTTTCAGACCGTGGTGGGAAAACGATCACTGACCCCAAGTTTGGCTCAGCAGTATGATTTCATGGAGAATGGCACACATTTCAGTCTTGTAGTGCCATTTACAGCCCCTGATGTTGAGTTTGAGGTAACTTATTTGTAGCAGAGATCAGCTTCCATGTAACATTTCTGCTCACTTTGCAATTTGTGTGTTTGGTTTTTTTTCCCCCCAACCATATTTCAGGCTATTGAGTTAGCATCCATCAGGACCAGACTTGACGTGGCTCTAGAGAATCCAGAAACAAACATGCCCATCAGTGTCTTCTCTATGGCTTGCAATTTCTTCTCATCACTGACTGGTTTGTTTTTGAGACCCTTTCTTTTTCTGGGCCTGTTGCAAAACTAGACATTAACTGTCTGATTCCCTTTCAGAGTGTTTCCCTAATGGTACAATGACTGCTATAGCTGTGAAACTGGAGACAGTTCCCAGTCTGAACCCCAGTCAGCTCACCCTCAAAGACCCCACCTGTGGTCCAGTCTACAGTGACGACCGCTATGCTTATTTTGTCTTCACTGCAAACTCCTGTGGGACTACCAGAGAGGTATTTTCACACAGTAACTTCCAAATGCAGACTGTCAATACTGAGAATGACATGGTGTATCTGACTTTTGTTCCCTTAGTTTTTGCCCAATATGATGCTGTATGAAAATGAGATCTCTCTGCCAGATGACTTTGAAATGGAAAGGGCAGCAGACTCAGAGGAACCGGAGTATGAGTGAGTGCCTTTGATCAAACTTGAATCAGAACTTGTATTTAACTTTTTATTAAAATAAAATTAAGATAACTTTAGACAGTGTTTGGGTTTTTTTAAACCCTCTGGGATCTAGGTTATAATTGGCTGTTTTCGACTCCTTTTTGATTTTACTGTTTTTAATCAGTTTGTTTGTAGTTGGTGGGACAAATGAATATTTGCAGTTGAAATGAAAGTTGTTTGCAGCCCCAAAAAGTCACTGCTATCTAATCCTTGTGTGGTTCACACTTGTTACTCAGCCAATGTTTGGGTCTAATGGACCCAACCCATTATTGGGTCTCTAAAGCCATATAGCCATAATTTGTCAGTAAATATTTGCCAAGTATTCTATCTTCATTCCAAGCAATACAGACAAAATATATCATTAGGCATTTACCTATGTTGGAGCACATCTATGATTAAAGGTACCTTTAGCTTTTCTGATAATGTAGAAAGATTGATCATAACTGCAATGGATGGGGAAACATGTTTATCTTGAACAAATGTATAAATTAAGCCATGTCTCATCACTATTCAAACTAAATTGAACACATTCCCATCAAGTAGCATTGGCTCCAATGAACAAACTGCCATTTGTGTTGTGTAGACTAGAGCAATTGGGCTGAATTTGAATCAATGCTTTATTAATCCCAAGGAGTGTTGCATAACTTTATTGCACTTAATGTATGTGCAATACACATTCTTCCTGTCCATCTTGGGCCCACACGCACTTTAATGTTACTGGACCTAGAAAGCTCATTAGATGAAATGATTTTCTGTTTGTCATCTGGGATGGGTTCAAAATCACATCTGGTGTCCAGGACACAAGGGATTGCCACTTGTCTTGGTTGCCTTACATTGGCAGTAAGAAGACCAGTGTTTTTTACAGATCTGTAGTTCTCCCCTTGATGACTGATGGGCTTGTTTTTGAGCTGACTGGTCACTCTACTCCTCTTCTCACAATTAGCAGCAACATCAGTTGAATCTGTCACCTGGTTGAGCAGGTGACCTATATGAAGCAAATGAAAGTGTTTTTCAAAGAAATGAGCCAACACCAAGGAGTCTGAGGTTGACATATCAGTGGGTCCTACAGATGAAATTTAAAATTGAGGGTGGTGGGTTTAAGTTTTTCTTCTAAAATGTAACTTATTTTCTGACTAAACTTTAGTGACCATAAGTCCTGTAAAATGTCTTCCCCATCCATGAGTGCATTCAAATCTTGTGGCTTGTCTTCTAGACTAAAGGTTTCGTGTTACTATGACCTCAATGCAACCCATGCTGTGGCTTTCAACACCAGACCGCGCAGGAGTGAGCCATATGCTGAAAATGCAAAAGGCCAGCTGCAAGTGACAATGAGGCTTGCTTTGGGTAAGGGGTTTACCAACATTAACACAATGTCTCTAACTTGAACTTGGAGGTTGTTGAAAATGCAGAACTCTTCCAGAAAACTTGGAAAATGAGCTTCCTTGCATTTTGGAAACTATCCACAATGCAAGAAATCTGTTAGTTTGTGAACCTTATTTTACTGACAAATGCAAAGAATGTCAATGGTTTTATAGACCAACTTAACTGTATCTTGTGTTTATATCACAATTTAAAAGCTACAACACATGCAAAAGTGGGAACAGATGCATGTTTACCATTGTTACAACATATTTCCTCTTTAATAACACTTAAGCATTTTGGAAGTTGGGGTACTAATTGTAGTTTTGCATTTGGAAAAATTCTTTCTTGATGCAGCACTTCCAGGAGTGTGTGTGGTGGTTTACACACTTGCCTTACAAGCAAAAGGTCCCTGGTTCAATTCCAGGTGGGGACACAAGCCCTTCTCATGGAGGGTTGCCAGGAAGGGCATCTGGCATAAAAACCTGCCAAATTGCCAATGCAGATTAATCCCTTGAGAATTAAAGGGAACAGCCAAAGGTACATTCAACATAAAACTTAAGCTGCTCAACAGTCCATGGTCTGATTCAAGAGATGGACCAATCAGGTGCACACTGTCTACAAATCTATGCAGAATGTGGTCTGGCTTTGTTCTGCTGCAATAAACATGGACATCCCCAGAAGACATCACCTTGGTGACAAGATCTCTGTAAAATCCAAATATACAGTGCACCCCCTGTACATCAAATACTGGCTGGTCATTTTCATCTTTGGTACACAGAACTCAATTGCAGTTTTGAAAACTAGCTTAAATGTGGACTTGTCTGCCCACAACACAAGGTTTCACAATCTTTCAGTCAATCTGGGATATGCTTTGGCCCAGAGAACTTGGTGGAACTTCTGCATCAAGTTGACATGTGGCTTCCTCATTGCATAATGCAGCTTAAAGTTGCATTTCTGGATGCAGTAGTGGACTGTTAAGTAACAACAGTTTTACAAAGTTCTTGCAAGTCCACTTATATTTGTTACAGTTGTGACTGTCTCGTAGCCTCATCTGAATACTCAGTGGTCTCTGATCTTGCCCTATAAGCACTGAGGTGTCTCTGAATATGCACTGGAGATGGCTAAGGACATAAGTTCTCTGCATGCTTGTGTTGAGCAATGTGCTCTTTGTTCAGGACAGTGGATCATCCATTGTTCTCAATTTCAGGTCTGTCTTTTACTGTTCAATTTGTTTTCTCAACAATGCTGGCTGAGTTTTTGTCATACTTGTCACTGTATTCTCTCTTCGGGATAGTGAATCATCATTACCACAAGGATTGCTTATTCACAAGAGAAGCTGATTGGTTTAAAGCCAGCTGGCGCCTCTGTCAGACCAGGGGCCATTCCAGCTGACATCAGGGGGGGGAAACACCAGAAGTAGAGGCTGAAAGAGCAGAGGCAGCAGAAGGCTTTGGAGAAGTTGGTTTTGTTTTTTTAAATGTTCGCTGTCTCTTCATGGGAGATGGCTGGTAATTGAGATGGAGGTGCAAACGGTGCTAGTCAAGTGAGAGGGTATAGTTCTCCTAGACCTCAGTGCAGCATTCGATACAGTCGACCACAACATCTTACTACTGAGGCTAGAATACTCTGGTATTAAAGGAAATGCATTACACTGGTTTGACTCTTATCTGACAGATTCCAATTTGTATGTAGAGGAGTCTTTCCCCTATATTGGCTTCTCTTCATTGGCTCCCTGTTAAATCAAGAATTGAATTTAAAATCCTTCTACTCACTTTCAAAGTCTTGAACAGTCAGGCTCCATCCTATCTTAAAGACCTCATTGTACCATATTTTCCCATTACAGCATTTCGCTCTCAGAGTGCAGACCTACTCGTGGTTCCTAAAGTTTTTAAAAGTAGACTGGGAGGCGGAGCCTTCAGCTATTGGGCCCCTCTCCAGGGGAACCAGCTCCGTTTGTATTTGAAAAGCAGACACCCTCTCTACTTTTAAGATTAGACTTAAAACTTTCCTTTTCAGTAAAG
>VUQH01089140.1:3082-14253 GCA_015106775.1 Etroplus canarensis | reverse complement strand
CCAAAAACCTCCCCCCCCCCTCTTGTTTTTTTTTTTTTTTTTTTGTACAAAATCCCACATTAGCCCTGCAGTATAATTTATCACATGCCACATGCAAGTTTAAGATGAGATAATGGTGAATGACAACGAGCTGCGTGGTGTGGATGTTTTCTTAAGAGGTCGGAGGATACCAGTCTGACTTTTTTAAGTCTGTTACATCTCAATTGAGATGGAAGGAGAAGAAGGGGGGAAGAAAGTGTACAAGCCCACCCACGCTCGCACACACATACACACATACACACACACACACACACCACAGATAGAGGAAAAGAGAGAACATGTAGGTGGTAGAGGTGAGTGTTGAGTTGTGTTTTATGTCAGATAAGCTGCCAGAGGCTCCATGTAATGCAAACACAGTCTATCCCTTGATGCTGGTGTGTATATGTGTGAGAGAGAATAGTGGGTCTAGTTGTGTTTGCTTGTATATTTGTTTATGTGTTAACTACAATGTGTGTCTAACAGATGTCATTCATTTTCCAATAATTGCTTGTGCTCTGATTGGCAGGGACGACCCACATACATAACATAAAATTATGTTTATGCCATTTATTTGTATCTCATTGTGCGTCAGTGTGTGCATTAGGCACCTGTGGACTTTCACAGTGCCTAAAAATTGTCATTCTGCTCTGCATTGTAAGCAAGCACTGTGTAGTTCTTAGTGTGGCTATTGGCTCAGTAGGGAAGAATGTACAATGAGGAATGATGAGGTTGTTCATATTATATTACCAATATTTAAGGAGGATGTTTAACATGGAAGGACACTGAGCAGACAGCCAGTTAGCATACTAACCATTGATATTTAAATAGTTCTCATTTAATGTTATTTGGGAGATAGATTATGTGTGTGCACATTTCTGCCTTCTTTTTTCTTCCTAATATTTATTGCACCCTTCTCTATCTGCTTTTCATTTTGCACACTGTATTAACCTTCCCGCTCCTCTCTTGTTCTTTGGTCTACCCTCCTCTGGTCCCTTCTTCTCCAGCTATGCACCTGTTTGGTCTGAACTGGCAGCTTCAGGAGAGCGAGGGATATGGAGCATTTGAAAACGGAGGAGGAGGAAGAGATACGACTCCAAACACCTTTATGGTGTCTACAGACAATAGTGAGTTCATACTTGAATCTATTTTCTTACCCTTTGTTTTGATGTGAAAAGCAATAAAGGCTGTGGAAAAAAAATCCAAAAAGGTGTTTGCTCCAGTTAAAGTTTGGTGGTGCAGTGAGGCGAAGCCATAAAGCTTCAAACAGAAATAGAAGTCACTCTAGGTGCCTGCTGTTGTATTCAAATTTCATATATTTTTTATAATGATGAAGTACAGAACACAACCCTGTTTTCTATACAACTAGTATAGAATTGTGCATCAGTCACAGAGGTAGGGAGTTGTACAGAACTGATTCACTGTGATAATAGAGGATGGAGTCACATATCTATGTCTATGGATTTCACTGTCACTGAACGTTTTGTCTGATATATACATTTTAAAAACATGATCTGCCTGGCAATTATGTATTCTCCATCATAGGTGTATTTCAATGTGTTTCTTTTTAGAAGTGGTTCTCAGTAAACACTCCCTTTCTCCTGATAGGTCATTTGAACGTAGGGTCACAGGTCAACCTCTAGTGTTTACCACATATTTCAGTCTGTCAGTCACTCTGAGAGGTTTTTGGTGTCTAGGCCTTTTTAGACTCTGACATTTGTCATTACTTTGATCTTTGACTTCACCACACTCACACACACACACACACACACACACACACACACACACACACACACACACACACACACACACACACATCATTGATTTTGGTACCTGTAGGGTACCAAACTCTCCTAGCTTCTCTGGACACAGCAAGCCAATGGTACAGCCAAATAAATGTCAAATCGTATAAGATAGTAGGAGGATCCAAAATGCAAACTTTATTTTAAAAAGTCAATAAAATGAAGTTCAAGATAATTTTTTTTAAATTCAACTGAAACCAAACTGGAACACAAAAGGACAGGACAAGAGACAATGGCAAGCAGCACAGGAGGATAAAAAGACAATCTCACTAAGACCAGACTATATATACACCTGGCAGATAGAAAATCAGACACAGGTAGGAACAGTATACAGGTATACAGGAAAAGTTAGAGCAGGGAAGATAAGAAAGAAGGGAAAACACAGAGCAACCTGAGGCAAACCAAGAAATTTATTACAAAAAAGGAAGTGGACACCATTGAGACAGAAATCACACAGAGGAAGGCAAAGACAAGGGAAGACAGGAGACATGAAGAAGATGAGATCAATGATAATCATGAGAAAGAGTATCAAATAAATGATAACAGGGACCATAGATAAAGTGAAGGAGGGCATGCAGAGGGTTGGTCTGACAGAAGATGAAGCAGGGATCGGGTGAGATGGAGGCAGATGACCTGCTTTGGAGATCCTAAAGAGAGCTGATGAACGAAGAAGAAGAAGAAAAAAGTAGTTAGTAAGATAATGATGCGTTAATTTTCGTATTTGCCAGGGGATTTTGGTAAACAAATTTATTATTACTATTGATGAAATTTCATTGCTCTGGTATAGTTATTCATTATCACCACTGTAACCATCAAGCTGCAAATGTCTGCTGGTGGGCTAGGAAGCACAGAGTGGTGCTGCCGAATAAGACATTCCACTGAAAAATGATCCCAGTGACCTGATTTTGCTCAGCTAACAAGAACACTAACATCTTGTGTGGCATCAAAAAAACAGTGAAAACAACTGATATCACAGATGATCTACAGTACAGAACAGTAAGAACTGGCAGCATCTTTCATCAAGATTCATTCCAAGACTCCAAATATTAAGTGAGCTTCAAAACAATACGTAATAGACAGCAGCACCACAAGCCGAGAAACACAGCTTACCACTCAGTGGGGTGACTTCATCAATTGTGAAGCTGTGAGCTATCCCACCTGTTGCCATACACTGGATATTACTTCATTATTATGTTCTGTTTCTGTTTACTGCTCTTTGTAGTTAATTCTATTTTTTATGATGCACTTCTCATAGCAATGTTTTTGAAAGCACCCTGGCTTTACTTTTACTGCCCAAATGTGGCCTTGTGTTTATTTTCGAGAGAGAATTCTAGATTAGCAGCAGCTTTACAAAGGAAACCATAGTAAGCATTGTCAGTGTACCGGGTAAAAGAAAAGTAGGACAAAAGCCACTGGTGCTGACTGAAGGTGACCTCATCCTGCCAGTCATGCCTTTGTTAAACCACACATAATGTGTAGCAGTGTCTGTTCTGCAGTTCTTCTCTGTCTTTGTCTACCTGTCAGTCTACTTTAGTTTAATGTCTCCATTTTCTCAGTGTTTCTTGCCTTTTCTTCCTTTCTTGTTCTCTCTTTTCTTCTTTGCACTCCTTCCTTCTCTTCGCAAACACAGAGCAGAGCTGGCTGAAACTAAAAGTGAGCAAGAGGACAGCGGCACACTAAATGTTGGATAATGTTTACTGAAAGTTGTGAGGGGTTTGAAATTTTAGCTTGGAAGTGGTGAGAGAGAAATGGTGAACTCTAAGTGTTTGCTGTCCACTGATAAAGTTTTGTTTCCATAGCGCTAAATCTCCCAACTGTTCTATAAAAGAAGACTCAGTTTAAATGTGTGGCGGGCCTGAGACAGTGTACAGAGAAATGATTAAAACAGGAATTAAAGGACCCAGGTTTAGATGATCTAGACAAGGAATGAGATAGGTTAGGAGTAGAGGTGGCAGAAAATAGATTCAAGGGAACCATTTTTCTGCAGATTTTGCTCAATTGCTTCTGCAGATGTTAGGAACAAAATATGTGCTCGTGTTAGGACATGCATGTGTGTGTGTGTGAGAGTTGAGTATTATATTACAAGCCCATTAATTTCAGTAGAATTGGGAGAAATAGAGAAAGGTCAGGGGTGTGAGTGTGTGTTGCATAGGAAATAATTTGTGTGTGTGTGTCTTTAAACTGAGTTTGAAGACTTGTGTAATGTGGAGCAGCTCATATTAGTGTAACTAATGTGTATAATGTCTAGACTGCCATAAATATTACACGTATTCACACACCCACATATCTGAGTCAGTGTTGGTTTACTTCCCAGATGTCATGACTTAAGCTGTTAAAGTGTAATATTATGAACAGGAAGGGCCTATGAAATTACAAACTTTGAACAGTGGTGGAAGCATTCCAGCTTCACTCACCACAAACTGGATGGGAACTAAAGAAATATGCACAGGTACATTCAGAAGTCCATTTCCAAGTCAGTTTTACTGACCAGAGAATTACCCTTACTTTAACCACAGTGCTTTACTGTACTTTTGAGTAATATCAACTTCATTGTGTTCATTGCAGAAATCCACAATGTAAATTTCTAAAGTTCTACCTAAGGTAGATTTTGAGTTACTTTACATGTGAAAACTGGATGATCAGATCACGTGTCTCTTTGTTGTTGTCGTCAGTAATATGCAGCCATCAGGACTTTACATGAAATGGTAGTTTCACCATTGCAGAAATACTATTGTAGCAGCAAAAATAAGAAAGGATATGAAATTTCCTGGAGTCTGAGTGGGAGCTGTTTTTCCCTCTGCAGGTAAGATGTTTCTTCTAGAGAACAACACCATAGACACAGGAGAGGTGGACGTGGGGAGACGGGCCATACAAGACATCCCACCAGGTTAGTTATGTGCATGGATCTTTACCGTGTGACACTAATTTGAAAGGATTGTCTTCTTAAAGTGGACTTAATGGAGTAAGTACAATGGTGACGTTATGTGGTAGTGTGATGGATTATTTTGTGTTATCCTGGCATGTTATATGAGTGCTGGTGGACTTTTTGATAGTACTAATAACAGGCTTTTGAGTGTGTTTATTAAATCTGGGACTACCACAAAGAGGAACTGAATCTTATTGTAATAACGATGAGTTATATTTATTAAAAGTATTAAGAAATGTCTCTACAGCACTGTAAATTCTGTAAATGAAATCGTTAGTTTTGTCTATTGCTTTTTGCTATTTACATTATTTTTGAGCCTCCCACAATAATGGCTTTTTAAGATTAAATACGTGGCTGTGTGCAAATGAATTTATTCTGGCCTTCAAAGCATGGCACACATTTATGAATAAACTGCATCAGTAAGTCGCTGTACTGCACCAGAAGCAGTTCCAGGAGATGAAACTGTGGGACATGAATAAAATATGTCACCACAGCAACTGAGAAATGTAAAGGTTTTCAAAAAGAAAACTAACATTCAATTAGATGCTTGAATTGCAGGTTGCTATATCCAGACGGGGGAAATTCTGAATGTGAATTGGGGAGTGGTGATATTTAAGTCACTGATGTTGACCAGTGGTTTGTTTTTCTTTATCCAAGGTGTGTTTTGGAGGTCCCAGCTTTATATTGACCAACCACAGTTCCTGAAATTTAACATCTCCGTCCAGAAAGATGCTCTTGTTGGTGTATATGGACGCAAAGGCCTGCCGCCTTCACATACACAGGTTGGTCACACAGCTGTCTATCTATCTATCTATCACTATTATTATTATTATTGTTATTGTTATTGTTATTGTTATTATTATATCTGTTACATGGGATTTTAAGTTTTACCAGACTTATTTTACCTTGTCCGAAGAGCTTTAAAAGCCAATTTAACAGTTAGCCAGTTTATATAATTGGGATTAATAAAGCATTCTGTTTGTGATTATGATTTAATGCAGAGAAAACCCATGAATATATTGAAGAGTCGAAAAAGCATTCTGTCAGTAATATCCAGATGTCAGCACTTTGCATAAATTGATATTTTATTGGTACACATGTGATACTGCGTGCAGTTAACAAAAACTGCCATTACCATTTTAGCAGCCAGTCAAATGATGGCTGTGTGGATGTGGGTGTTTTTGCCATGGCATGCTACATTTGAAAGTTGTTGCCCTTAAAGTAGGCTGTTGCCATTTAGCTGTTTGAAGAAACACTAATGTAACCTCCAGCAGCATTGTCACAAGCTTCTGTGCTGTTTTCTGTCGTTGATTTACCTTGTTTTCCAGCATGAATGTCACGTCGATCATGACCCACAACTAACAAAGAAGGAAAAACAAAACAGAACACAATAGTTAAGCCCATTAACTGACAAGAAATCAATCATCTTTGCTTACTTTGATCACTTGCATTTTAAAAATCTACATTCATGCTTTTACTGGAGTGTTAGAAAAAACGTCTACGATCAGCAGCTCGTGTTGTGTTAATTTAAATTTTGGTCTCACATCAGAATTGTTTGAACAAAAGTTAAACAAAAGGTGTCAGAGGAAGTTTACAAAAGTGGAGGCACAGTATCTTTCAAATCATGTGCAGGGTTATTATAACAAAAGGCATAATCTATTTTCTAATGATATCAAATGATGAAACTCATGTGGAAATACATTCACTGGTTTCACTGTGAGAAGCCTGAATGAGCATCCGTTGTACTCATGACTGTCATTAAGGCTTTGACAGCACACTCCGTGTAAAATCCATCAGTGACGCAGACTGAAAGAACAAAAGATTCTTCCTCCTTGGCGTCATCAGGTGCCAAATATCATGTAAAGCATATGGTTACTTCTGTTAATCTCCTGTCACGTCTGAATAAGACTGTAAGGAACACTCATTCACAGCATGAATGTATGTGACAAAATGTCATCACTCTAACAGATAAAGACAGCATTTACATATTCTTATTCAGTTGTGTTTTGTGTGATAATACAACCGAAAACAGAAGAAACCCAGAGAGGAATCCACCGTCAGGTCAGTGAAATAGACGGCAATGCACGCTGTGACCCTGAAATAAAATTTTGTGTGAGACGAAGGACAATATGATACTGCAAAAAATGTTTGCAGTTGACAGCAAAAGTTTTATTATTTAGCTGAGTCTACTACTAAATAAAAAGACCATTTAGAAGATTGGATTTATGAAGCACAAACTTCAGCAAAAACTACAGTGATGTTTTTATCTGTATGTCTCGAAATGAAATCTTATCAAATCAGTGGCTGCAGCTGATTTCAGTTCTCATATATATACCATTTTATAAAGCTTGTCCTCAACCTTCCACATTCCTCTGGCCTTTATACTTAAAAAAATCTCCAAAGTGCCTTAAAAAACTCCCTTAAAATATCAGACATCTATTTGGCTACTTTGCAAGAGTGTCTATGTCAAGTGCTTTATGGATTCTCAGTCCATAATGAAGAAGATAAGCTTCTTACAGCACTAAACTATTCTTTTAATGACTACACTTACATCTCTGTGTGGCAAATCATGTCCTCTATCAAGGGACTAATCCACTTATCTGTAAAAGGCAGCTTCATACAAGCCTCCCCATCACAGCTCAGTGTTAGCACTTTAGATGATAGACAAGTGAGTGTGTGTCCTTGTCGTAACCCAAGCCATTCAAGGTCCCATTATTCCTTTTTATTGTTTCTATGCCCTTCTTATTTATGTCACCACCAAGTGGTCACGGCAGATGACTGTCTTTCCATGAGCCTTGTTCTGCTGGAAGGCTGGGAGTTCTTCCTTCCTGCTGTTGCCATGTGGGATCATTGGAGTTCTCACTCTTATACTTGACAATATAAAATACACCAAGATGGGTTTTGGTGTGAATTTGTGGTGTGTGAAATGAAGGGAATTTAATTAGAGTGTATTTTTAGTCTCATTACTTCTGTGCAGCGTTCTACAGACAAAAGAATAATAAATAATGAAAAGCTCAGTCACTGTGGGTGTGTATGTGAAAGAGCAGCAGGAGTGAAAGAAGAAAAAAATCCATGTGAAGAAACAAACAATAACGAGCAGATCAAATCATTTATTAACAAGTCAAGGGCTAAAATGTCATATTTTAGTTTGAGCCTCCAGACAAGGTCAGGGGTCACCAAATACATCATGATTTTGACTTTCAAGACTTGAACTATCTAGTGCAGGTTTAATAGAAATGTATTCATTTTGACATGTGAAAAACTTTAACTTGTGATAGATTTAAGGTCAAGAGTCATGAATCATCGTGACCCATTGACAGAAATCCAGTTTGTTACAATGATCTAATTTTCTGATTGACTGACTGCATAGTTTACCGAGAAACAGAGCTGAACACATTGTACATGAGGAACACAGTGATTAGATTGTTGTATTTGATATTTTAGGCAAAATTTTATTGTAGAAAAAAATTGCTTTTATTTGTGTTACTATTGAGTTTACTTGTGTTCCAGTATGACTTTGTGGAGTTGCTGGATGGTAGTCGCCTTATTTCCAAAGACAAACGAGCGCTCAGCGACACAGACGCAGGGTATGCACACTTATCCGGTTCTCTCGAAGAAGAATCTGGGGGAGGAGCCCGTCACGCACGCTCGGTGAATGTGCACGAGGCTGGGTTCATCCAGTACCTGGACACTGGAATCTGGCATCTGGCATTTTACAATGATGGCCGTAACACAGAGCAAGTCTCCTACAATACCATCATCATAGGTGAGACACATGTTTGTACTTACTGGTAAGTTACTGTAAGAGTATGTAGGTGCAATTCTTCAGGCCATTTACCCTTTAAACATGTGAGATACTTGTTAATACAGAAATCCAAATATAATAACAACAATGTCAAAAAGTACAAAGCAGGATTTGGAGTCTGTAGTTATCAACAGCACGACCACTAGACAACTACTAAACGTTACCTTTGAATCAAGTTTCTGAGAGGATTGCCTTTTGCCTTACACAGTATATCACTTTACATATTCACTTCTAACCAAATTTTGATATAAAGGGAACTCCATGAGCATGTGGTGTTAGAGGGTTTAGCACCAAACGCCTTTACAAAACATCAAGATTTAAGTATACTTGCCCTCTGCTGCAGAGGCATTATGTTTTCAGGTTGCCCATCCATGCATCCGTCCAATCGTCCATTTCAAATTGTGTTCCAACCTGTTTGCTGGATCATTACCAAACTTTGTGTGGTTAATACCTAATGATGAGTAGAAAATCATCAAGTCATACAGGGTCAGATTTACAGTGGAGGCATAATGGCCTTGTTCTGTGTATTTAATGAAACTATAAGTTTTTAAGTTTAACAGGCTTTAAACAGAAGTAAAATCAGTCCAAATTCATTAGGCAGCTAAACCTGGTGACCTGCAGTTATAGCTGATCTGCTTAATTGGGAGCAATTTGATGAGACCGAATGTGATTGCCAATTTATTATAAATGTTTAATCTAAATCTGTTGCAGAAAGGTTCTGTCTGATTGCTGTGTGTTTGTATTTGTTTGTGTGTGTGTGTGTGTGTGTATGTCTGTAAGTATAGCAGAAGACTCAGCAATGATGTGTGTGAGACAGTGAGAGAGAGTGAGAGAAAGCGAAAGCAAGCGAGGGAGAGAGAAAGAAATCATAGTAATTGGATGTTAGAGTGCTTTGACTGGACTAACTGGCTGTAACTACGGCAACGACAGCGAGGCGGTCATGCTATGTGGTGTGTGTATGTCTGTATGTGTTATCTTTTTAAGATATACAGTTGCATATCCATCCTACCCAGTTAATTTGCATCCTTAAACAACCTCTCTCCCTCCTCTCTCTCTCTCTCTCTGTCTCACCCTTAATCAGAGTCGAATATGGAGTGTCCTCAGAATTGTCATAGAAACGGTGATTGTCTCTCAGGGATATGCCGCTGTTTCCCAGGATTTCTGGGGCCTGACTGCTCTCGAGGTAAACACACAAACTCTGTGCCACCCATAGGGAAGCAGTAATTCTTGTAAGGTTGTTATCCCAGCAGTGCGTGTGACCTGCACGCTCTGAAAGCTGCGCTGCTGTTCACTCTCTCCCCATTCATTGTCAGTGAATTCTTTTGATAAAACAGGGATGTTTATAAAAGGAAGACACTGACCTTAACAGAGGATTTTGAAATCATTTTTGCAACAGTATAGCCTGTGTGTTTTCAGCTACTCTGCATAGCCTAAAAGTGCTCCTTGCTGCATTCGTCAAGCAAAGCCACAGTTAGAACAACTGTGAAATTCTATACTCACAGGGAATGTGAAATGTATGAAGGGTGAAAGCATTAGGACAAATAGTAGCATTTTATCCAATATGAATCCGTCTTAGTTGTATGCGCAGAGCAGACACTGTACGCTTAAAGCTTAAGGGGACCTTTAGGGTTCAATTATGTGACTTAATTGCTTAAAGAAATCAGTAAGTGTGTCTGATTCTGTCACTGCATGTCTCTGCTACAGCATCCTGTCCGGTGCTGTGCAGCGGTAATGGTCAATACTCCCGTGGCCGCTGCCAGTGCTACAGTGGGTGGAAAGGTACTGAGTGCGACGTGCCAGCCAACCAGTGCATCGACATCCACTGCGGAGGACATGGTATCTGCATTATAGGCGCCTGCATCTGTAACACTGGTTATAAGGGAGAAAACTGTGAGGAAGGTAAGAATAGTGTCATCAGCATACATGAGTTATATATAATGTTTGTGGGAGTAGTGACTCTAGCACATTTGGATTATGTGCCACTTTTATTTTATTTCTTTATTGCTACGTGTTTGAATCAGAGAAAACAAGGTAAAATCTCATGATTGGATAATAATTCGTTTACAGCTCATCTCACGCAGGCAGGAGGACCAAAGCTTTGTATCACTATTTCTTTAAGCTTCTGCTGGTTTCTAAGATACTGGTGGTAATATTAACAACTATCTGTGGGGGGTTTTTTAAATAGAGTTACAGTGTTTGGCAGTTCTGTTAGAGGTTTAAAATAGATTGTACAAATATAGATATAGAAAGAATATACAGCATAGAATATGAAACATTTGGATGCTTCATAATGTGGGTATAGACAGCCATTCAGTCCTAACAGGCTGCCTGTTATGCTTTTGGATTAGATCTAACTTTATTTGGATTTATTTTTTAAAATTCTATGGCACAAATTGAGGAAAATCACCTGTTAGTCTGCAGTATAAAATTATATTTACCTCATCTTGTTCCCACTAGTCTCAGTTTTCAGCCAGAAAATCTTGGAAACAACACAGCTCCACTCTTGGACAAAAGTCATTTTGGTTTTTCTTTGGTTTCTTGTCTTCATCCCCCATCTGTCTTTACTGGTTTTGAATATAGCAATGGAGCACCCCCCCACCCCCCCACCCCAGCTGTAAGGAAT
>VUQH01089135.1:0-18597 GCA_015106775.1 Etroplus canarensis | reverse complement strand
TATCCAAGCCTTACCATTTCCATACAATTATTTCAGGGTTACTTCAGACACAGGATGTTCCTGAAAAACAGCAAACATACTGTGTATTGTACAGGTTATGTACACTGATCTTCTTGCTATACAGTATTTTCTCTTTATTTTTCTTGTGGTATACATTAGGCAAACAAATTTAGGCCTACATCCATCCTAATAAATGTGTTTATATGCCCACCTCTCCTCTTATTTAGCCTTGACGGCTGCAGCTGGCCGAGGGAAAATGGAGGTATGCAGCTTCTTGTTGGAGCAGGGGGCGGTGGTGCAGCAGGTCAACCGACGGGGGGTATCTCCTCTCTTCTGTGCGGTCAGACAGGGGCACTGGCAGGTGAGAGTTGCTGAGTGGCTTTTTTGTTCTATTCATCCACTACAAGCAAAACTACAATTAGAATATGTCATTTTTTCTGCTTCATATTCCAAAGTGGGGTATTTGATTGCATTCTATGTCCTGCCCTTAGAGCCACATCTGGTCTAACTGTGTCTGAACACAGAGTCATATTTCCTAAAATAACACTTTGTGTGAGCTCTGTACAGTTGAATGTTACTTGACTGTTTTTTGGGGTTATATTTTTTGCCTGTTTTAGATTGCAGAGCTGCTGTTGCAGCATGGTGCTGACATTAACATCAGTGACAAGCAGGGCAGGACCCTACTCATGGTGGCTGCCTGTGAGGGTCACCTGAGTACTGTTGAGTTTTTGCTTTCTAAAGGTGAGCCTTAACACCAAAACCACCTTAAAAATCCCACCATGCACCAAATCAGTCTATGTCCATTAGCTAATTGTAATAGCAGTGTGTTTATATGAAATGACTGCTGTTTGTCTCAAAGGTGCATCCTTAACTTCTATGGATAAGGAGGGACTGATGCCCCTGAGCTGGGCATGTTTAAAAGGACATAAGAATGTGGTGCAGTTTTTGGTAGAGAAGGGTGCGGTTATTGACCACACGGACAAAAATGGACGAACTCCGCTGGACCTCGCCGCTTTCTATGGAGACGCAGAGATTGTGAGTGAAATTAGTTTAAATTTATTGAAACTATGCCAACACACACACACACCCTCTGGTGTGCTGACAGACACAAAAACACCACACACCCAACCTTTATTTAGTCCTAATTAACATACCAGTGACATTATTGAACACATATGGCCGTGTGTTAGCTCAGTTCTTGACTGTGATGCGTTGTTTGTGTTTTAACCATCTGTGGTCTCCTGTAGGTCCAGTATTTGGTGGAAAGAGGAGCAGTGATAGAGCATGTGGACCATAGTGGGATGAGGCCTCTGGACCGGGCCATAGGTTGTAGGAATACGTCGGTGGTGGTGACTCTTTTGAAGAAAGGGGCCAAGCTGGGTAAGAATACCTGCCTTTTCAAGAAATTATGCGCTTAAGGTTAAAACTGTTAAAAATGTATTTTGCATATTTGTTACCTGCATGTAAAGTTGATAATAGTAAGTCCAGAATCTCTGTGCCAGTTTCTAAAACACCTGCTGGACATCTTACGCCTGTGGTCCCTAAAAATTTTCCTGTGGAGTATTTTCACGTCTCAGTAAACACTGAAAGACTGAGTGTTTTGTTATGTCGCTATGTCACACTTGTTTCTGCCCTGCTCTGTAGCTCATCGCACTAAAAATAAGTGCAGACAAATTTTGTGGAATGTTGTGGAAAAACTGTTTCCATTCCTGCTTTTTACTTATTGCGTGTGTGTGTGTGTGTGTGTGTGTGTGTGTGTGTGTGTGTGTGTATCCTCACTTAAAATGGTATGTCGGTCCCATTTCTCCCTGACGTGCTGCTTGGCTAATTTAAGGATATGACTTATCACCCAAATGACATTCATGAAGCTATGCTTGTCTGCAGCTTATCTTCAGTGCACTCTGCTGTCTTAGAAAAAAATTAGAGCTGAGCCTTTAAATTTTCTCTGAGCAAAGTCCGCATGCATATACTGCTGAAAATATGACGCCATTTCAACTTGAGTGAGTCATAATTGTATATTGTCACACTGCACTTTGTAACACATTTTCCTTTCACTACAAATAACAGCTCTTCCTGTCGCATGAACTCTCTTCTCCTCACCCTTTTCCTCCTAACTCTTTTTCTAACTGCCCTCAATAAACTAAGGCTACAGAACATCTCCTTATGATCGATCAGGTACAATCTTTAGGTAACTTTACCTTGTACCAATTTAAAGAGAATACGTTGTCCATCTGTTCAAGCTGAAAACAGCACCATGAAATGCCTTCTGCATCCACAGGGAATGCTGCTTGGGCCATGGCTACTTCAAAGCCTGATATCCTCATCATCCTTCTTCAGAAGCTAATGGAGGAGGGAAACCTGCTTTACAAGGTAACTGACATAGAAATCAATTCCTCTCACCTGTAAAGAAGACTTTCCTGTATTGATGAAATGTTAATTTAAAAAAAACAAAACAAACATGGCTACTAACAAAGGAATCAGATGATGTCTGTTTTTTATGGAATGAAGAAACTATATAATTTAGTTCTGCACAATAAAGTAATGATCATCTTTGTCTAGCTTAGCTAAATGTAGAAAATGAATTGCTGTGCATACTCCATTCCACTTACCAAAGGTGTCATGATCGATGTCTGACATTTAACAGATTGAGTTTGTAGCACAAAGGACAAACCTGTCAGGTGTAACTTGTTAGAGTGTGTGTGTGTGTGTGTGTGTCTCTTATCTGAGCTTGTCTGTTTCTTGTATGGGTGATTGATGAGGAGGGAGGGCTTGAGCCAGAGAACAGCTATGGTAGGAGTATGTGGTGGATGCCTTGGCCTGGGTCTCTCCCCCACATTTTCCACTTTCCCTTCTGGTTCTCTCCTCTTCCTCACTGTTTGTTTGCCCTCCATGTGTCCTGCAGAAAGGGAAGATGAAAGAGGCAGCCCAGAGGTACCAGTACGCCCTGAGGAAGTTTCCCAGAGAAGGCTTTGGTGATGACCTGAAGGCATTTAAAGACCTGAGGGTCTCTCTGTACCTCAATCTCTCCCGGTGTCGCAGGAAAACCAATGTAAGTCTCTCAAGAGACTCTTTGCTTTTCCTCTGTTCTTCAGCCAGTGCTGTTTTTAGCATGAGTCTTCAATGACTTTTATTTGTTCCTGTAATCGGTGCAGTAATATTACTGATACATGTATATTGAAAGAGTAAAAATGAACACTCTACTCAAGAATTTTATTGAGAAAAAATGTTATAGAAAGGGAAAAATCTTTGACTCCTGCGTGTGAAATGATCTGAGTATCTGTAGGCAGAGGAAGCTTCTTAGTATTTACATGGTAACATAGAGGAGAGGGTGGGAAGTTACAAATAAGCTGGGGAGTGGACTCTGTTTCCTTAAATCCTCCTGTGAAACAGTTTATGTACCAGCTTCTATGCTCACTCATGTTTTACAGAATGGTGAAGTATTATTTGAGCTGGATTATACATTTCAAACAATGACATCGAATCAAACATAATGAAAAGGCAATTTTTTTATAAAGCTTTTTGAACACTTTTTTTTTCCTGGATAATAGTTTCTACAGATGGAGTTTGTTTACAGTCTGGTCTAAGTCTCGCAGGAAGGCTTTTGTAGTGAACCAGCTGTTTATGCAATTACATGCTGCAAGCCACCAGAAGATATGAGTGAAATAGGCAGCACAATGTTGTGTGTGTGTGTTTTTTTTTTTTTTGTTTGTTTTTTTAATAATTTCACCTGGGGTGCCTGCCAGGTATTTTATCACGTCACACAGGGAGTATAAAGTGTTAGAGAGATGTTGCATGGGTCACATTCAGCCATCATGCTGTGTTTTAAAATATTGTTTGTGGCTGTGATATAGAGCAAACTTAAAAATAGGTAACAACTAAAAAGCCTGCATTCAAAGCAAGAAACCACTGAAATGAAACTAAATTTAGTCAAAAAATTGTTTAAAGTGAAACAAACTAAGCTGTGTGTACTTATGTTTCCATTATAATCATAGTAAGATGAGGATAACGACTGGTTGAGTGATGTTTATCTGTTCTGCTGTTTTTTTGCAGGATTTTGGGATGGCTGAGGAGTTTGCAACAAAAGCACTGGAGCTGAAACCCAAATCCTATGAGGCTTACTATGCCCGCGCCAGAGCTAAAAGAAGCAGCAGGTAAGCGGTTCAGCAACTCCAGACCAGTGTTGTCCCTGTTTTCTTTTTTTTCTCTTTACATCTGGTAACAATGCCTTTCTCTATCCACAGGCAATTTACAGCAGCTTTGGCTGACCTACATGAAGCAGCCAAGCTGTGCCCCAATAACCGGGAAATCCGTCGTTTGCTGGCTCGAGTCGAGGAGGAGTGCAAACAGATGCAGCGAGCTCAGACCAAAGGAGGCCTCGCTGGGGCAGCAGCTGCTTGCAGCCAGGCATCAGGAGGCCACGAATCTGACCAGGAGCAAGACGAAGGACCCCAGGAGGACCCCTCAGAACGCATCTTTGCTAGGAATGTGGAAGGCCAAAGAGACATTCTTGAAGAGGAGGAGGAGGAGGAGGAGGAGGATGCCATGCAGCGAGACAGGACGGGTGAAGCATGCTGGTCCCAGAACAGTTACTCTTTTAACAGAGTCTTGCCCTCTGAGTCAGCGACCATCAACAACAGCGTGGGACACCAGAATCAGAGTCTGAGCCCCAGCTCACCCCCAGGCCCTAGCAGGCTTCCTCCCCACAGGTACCCTCGTGAGCACCGTGAGGCCTTGACCCAACAGGGCCTGGTCCTGCAGCCAACTAAACAAGCCCAAATTGTCAAGACCAATCAGCACATGAGTTCCATGCAGTCTGGGGGAGGTGCTGTGGGGGGCCGCTCAGCAGGGGCCAAATCTCAGTATGCTCCTTCCAGTCCATTACCCAGCCGACACATGTCCGGCATGCTGAAGCCAGGCCCAGGTATCGACATCAGCCCTCTGCCTCCCCCAGCTGATGAGCCAGTATATGGGAACCGCATGCTGCTGGCAGCTGCCTCCTCCTCCATGGGTCACAGTTGTGAAAGTGAGAGCCTTCACTCCTCTCAAGTATCCTATTCATCCTGTAACTTCAAAGGTCTGGGGCAAGACAGGCTGTCTGCCCACTCTGCATCATCCCTAGATGGCCTAACCTGCTCTGGTCCTGGACTTCAGGGGAACCACACTGAACCGGGAAAGGAAGGGGTGTGTGGTGCAGTGGGATCTCAGGGAGGCAGTGGTGGTGGCAGCAGCATGCGTGTGTCCAGTTCCACCAGCAGTCTGGCATCTAGCAGCAGCCTGTCAGACAGTGGCAAGCTAGGTCCTGATGTTCGCACCAAGATCACTGATAAAACAAAGCACAGTCAACAAACCAGCTCTGCAGCAGAGTATAAACCTAGGCCCTTCATGGGCATAACTGACAAGACAGCACGCTTTCAGCAGCAGCAGCAGCAAATTCAACAGCAGCAGCACCATGGCTTGCAGAGTCACCAGAGCCTGCAGTCTGCCAGTCGCAGCTGGTTGAACCACTCCTCTGATGGCCTGGTATGTCACAACATGTCAGCAATGGGCCTGCAGCCTGTCGACTGTGAGCTGTCTTACAGCAAAACAGTGAGCACTTACCAGGAGCAGCACAAACCTCCACCACCTCAGGGTGGTATGGCGATGAGTAGCTTACAAAATGGAATGCATGCCAAGGAATTTGCAGAGAAGTTCTGCCAAGCTGCCAACTGTTACAAAGAGTCCAAGCCAGCACTGGCTATGCCACATGCTTTAATGGACAGTAAGCCCAAGCAGTCTGGCCTAGCTCGAGATAATCCTGCCATTCACGTAGCTTCAATGAAACCAAAGCGATCATTTATAGAGTCGAATGTGTAGAGATGTGCATCTCTCTTACAGTCCATAATGCACAAACACACATAAACAAGTAAAAATCTAAAGTTTCATATTTTTTAACCAACCCCAGAGTACAGTCTGACGTTTAAATCTTGTAAGAAGTACAGTTTGCAAGCTGTTTGTTTTCCTGGGAATTCAGGCACCAAGCAGTGTGCTGAAGGCTCCAAATTTTACTTGTCCCAATCTGCCGCTTATGGCTGTCAGCTTCTGTTACATGACAACATGTCTGCTATCATTCAGCCAAGCTGGAGACTTTGCACTGAAGGAAACATTCGGACATGTACTCTACAGTCCTGCTCATTGAAACGTTGACAGTGAGCACTTTACACTATTAGCAAGTGCTTAAACAACATATTCAGTTACAGCTTAATATTATTACAGAACACTTTGAATGCATGAATGGAAATGAGGTTTGAACTGTTGTCATTATGTCCATGGTGCTGAGAGCAAGAAAATACAGTTGCTTTAAAAATTATTTAGATCCCTTTGTTTTTTGCACTCTTTATCGCGTTGCTTTTTATTTAATTTGAATAAAATTGGTATTTTCCAATCAGTCTACACTCAGTAACCCAAAATGACAAAGTACAAAAATATCTTCTGAACTCTTTGCAATTTTATTAAAAATCAAGCACTGTGGCCTCTAATTCATCTGTATCAAATGTACAACACTACAAAGTGTGCAAAAAATAAATGGGTCTAAAGGAAGACATAGTTCTTAGTGAAATTGTTCAGAAAGTCTAAGGGATGGGCATTCCTGTGTTTTACGAAGGATGTTATAGATCCTCATGTTGTGTATATTGTATAAATATGTACTTTTCCTTCTTTTCAGTGAAGGTCTATGTTAAGTGTATTTACAAGTTCAGACTTGTGTATCTTGAGTTTTAGGCACAGTGTTGTTCAAATGGTGTTAAAGGTTCTAAGAGCATTTGTTAAATATATTTGTACATTATATAAAATCTCCATTAACACTGAATTGAATTTCTTTCTGTATCTGCTTGTTGTTGCTGTTTAGTTTAATTTATTTACAGCGCCAATGGCTTGGTTAATTGTAAAAGCAATATATTTTATATAGTTATTTTTGCACAGCTACTAAGACATTTTATGATTCTCAATGTTGAGATTTAAGTGCATGCTTCAATTGCAGTTTATATTACAGAGTAAAAAAGTCTATAAAAGCATAAATGGTTTGGGGGCTCACTGCCATCAGCTCTATTTTATTATGTACATTAAATGCAATTGTTGCCATGTTTTCAGTATTGTGGGCTTTATTAGCTGTGATCACATACTGTAATTGAACATTTTTGCCATAGCCACCATGGGAGAAAGAAATAAAGATCCACTGAGGGTAAAAAACTGCTCTGTTCACTTTTATTCCAAAGGCTTAAGTGGTTAGGAGAATATCAGTCGTAAATCTATACATGAGTGTAAACATTATTCAGCCATTTGGTCACTGCTGAAATGTAATGCAACAGATTAATATAGCTTGACTAGTCTTGTTTGTACTGTACATGTAATTTGTCAGGTATATTAGTGGGCATTTTAAAAATTACTGCAGCCAGTGAGTCTGTTTCTATTAGACACGTAGGATTCCTTCTATTTGGAATTTCTGCTTTTTTTCTGATAAAATGGTAATTTCCTATCAAAAACCATTCACAGGCAATATGGCAGACAGCTTCTGGTTTGGGGGATGCTGTATTTCAAGATATCATATTGAGAACAATGATACGCTTCTTACAGTTTTTTCTCTTTTTTTGGTTGTACAAGTTTTAGTAATCAGCACATTTGATTTTCCTTACAATTCATTTCCTTAATTTCCTTTATTTCTTTCAATGCGTTTTAAAAAAATATTTGAATTAAAACTACAGAAATAACCATAAAATGTAGTATAGCAACAGGATTAGAAAATAACTGTGCTAGAGAGGCTATGTCTCTCAGCTGGTTTGGGAATGCCTCTGTGTCCTGCCAGAAGAGCTGGAGGAGGTGGCTAGGAAGAGGGAGGGCTGGGTGTCTCTGCTTACACTGCTGCTTCCTGGGACCTGAATCCCGATATGCGGTGGAAAATGGATGGATAGATAAAAGACATAGCCACCGTTATGTTACCCGTTGCTTAGTGAAGTCCTGTTTATGAGACTCAAGCTGATCATTTTCGCTGTTCAGCACGAGGCAGAGCTAAGACGCTGAGGGACTTTGCACACACAGTAGTGACTGTGAAACATACGATAAGTCCATCACTCATTTTACTCTTAACAGGCCAATAATATATAAAATGGACATCATGTTTTACTTAGTAATACTTGAAACTAGTGGTTGTCAAGGCAGCTAAAGGTTTTTTTCCCCCATGGGTCTCTTCAGGATCTTTTCTTTTTTCCCCCAAAGGAGTCTTCCCCCTGCTGGCCATTAAAAGAATGACATACCATCAACTTAAGTCCATCTTTGATGTACAGTCTGTGGTTAACATTTGTTTGTTTTCAGTGTAGAGTAGACTCGGGGTTACCCCTTGTAGCTGCTGGTGAAATACTTCACCACTATCAAATGAGTGTGGTGGTTTTCTGGCATTGAGCCCTCGGAGTAGTAATGAGCCTATTTAACTTGCAATTCCACTATGAGCCAAAAAGAGTTTTGCTTTATCATTATTTTACAGTTTTACATGGAAAATTTCAGGAGTGCACGGTTAGAATTGGCCACCACAACCTGGTAGTCCTAACAGACCATGTTAGATTGCAGCCACAAAAACCCTGAGTGCATTGGAGCAAATCTGCTTTATTGCTCATGAAATCATTTCTAAGAGAAATCATAACTGTAAAATGTTGTGCTCTAGTACTTTAACCCAATAATTAATCAAGCTTATGTAACTGCTGTTGAATGGTTGCCGACGTGGTCCGACGTGACCATTTTTGGATAATGATAAATGCTAAATCAGGGTTGAGAACAGTCACGAAATAATTTCAGTTGTACAGATAAATACTGTAGAGCTACAGCACTAACATCAGCCACCATTAGCCATATGCTACTAGTCATACCAAACCAAATAAGGCTTTGACAGCAAGCCTAAGTTACTGAATTTAAAAGGGGGGTTTAAAAAAGTAGGTTTTGAATTGCACCTACAACTTTATTTTTGAAAGGCATTAAACAATTACATAGTGATAGTGTTGCTTTAACAGATTATATCTTTAAATATATGACATACTTTGCAGTTATGTAAACATATAGCTAAAAAGAACTAGTTATTTACTTCAAAAATGAGTTGACACCTAAGCCCTCAGATTCTCATCATTTTGTCAGATATGACTCCTGAGTGGCACCCTGAACAAATGAATAATTACGTCAATCAGCACTTGTTATCAGATGACGAGCTAAAATGAGCTGCTGTCTCCTGGCTTGACTTCCACCGTGTTATTGCCATCTTCAGAGATCTGTTGGGGGTGAGGAGTGTTGTCTTCAGGGGCAGGTTTGTCATGGGGCTGGTTTTGTTCTTGCCTCGGATCCAGCTCTCAATTGATTCCCGCTCATAGGAATAGCCATCTGTGAGGCAGATATATTCCGACATCATGTATATACTGAGATAATGTATATGAAAACTATAGCGGGTAAGCTGTGCCAGAAAATAAAAGTCCCTGCCTCTGACTTAGTTGAAGACACTAGACACAAAATGCTTTTCATTTGTAAAACTAACCTGCAGCAATGACTGGATCCTTCATCAACTCTCTGGTGATTGGACACAGAAATTCATCTGGGTCTTCTGAACCACTCTGCTCTGCCTTCAGGGCCTTGATTTTCCTTAGGAGACGACCACGTAGGCCCACAGACCCTGAGAAGCCAACAAACTGTTCAGTATCATTTTCAGCCTTACTGGGGAATTATATCAAATGTAGTGAAAAGACTGCCCCAACATTTCATGTATCATCATTTAAACGTTATCACCTTACAGAGACAAACTCAAATCTCTTGCATGGTAATGGTATTCAACTGTGCTTTCAGTGAGTTTGAGATTGAAGCAGTGAGGCGACAAGCGCTGTACAGACTGACTTTGTTCTCTCTCAGATGAAACAAAAGAGGGAATAAATTTGAACCTGCATTCAATCACCCTGCACTCAGACACAAAGAGCCAGACATCAGGCTGTGTCATGATGGCTTCTTAACTAACATCTCTCATTATCCTGCTTGGAAATAAAACTCCAACAGGTCCAAAAGAGGAAAATCACTCTGTACACAGCTGCATGCCTCTGCCCACTGACAGCACCCTGTGAATTTGTCATCAACTGCAAATTTCACCACCAGCTAAAATGGAGGGATGACCTATACAGCCGTGCATGATTAGTGGTGTGTTGGCGTATAATGGCAGTGCCACGGAGGTGCAGGTCTCATTCAGACAGAGAAACGCAGCTTCAGTGACATTTTCTGCGTTAGCAAGTCTTGAAAAGTTTGTTAAAATGTGTGGACAGTCAAAACAAAAAAAGGATAAGATCAATACTTTTTCTTATCACAATTCCTGTCTGTATTTCAGTGACAGGTAGCAAGAGAATGCTGGATCACAGGATACAGGCAATATTTTAGAAATGAGATCATGAGTCTCCTCTCCCCAGAGAAAAATGCAACCTGACACCACAAAAAGTACAGTCTCCGAATGTTTAATGCAATATTTATGGTCTAATTATTTTTAAGTTTTGTTTTTTTTTTCCTAAAATTTCAGTCAGGTATTATTTAGCTATAGTATCTGTTAGTTTTATTTTCCAAAATGGAGATGAAAAATATAATTTGGCTTTCTGCATTTTTATATAAAAACCATGCAGCAACCTGAGGATCAAAAATTAAGTCTATACATGAGTGCTAAAAAGTGCTGGCTCTCAATGCGAGCTAATCCACATACACTCCCTCATTAAAATGCTCAGATTTAGAGGAGAAGTAAACATTAGTAAAATGTTTACTGCCTGATATCAAGAGAGGTCTCTGACTTCCCCCTTCAAAAAGACTGTACAGATGAATATATTTTTACAACTCACCTGCTAAAATATAGACTTTTAAAGACTTGACAGGTGACAGGTGGATACAGACAACTCCACTACATCTCAGCCAGGTGTCACCTCAGCTAAGTCGGGTCACTGAACTAGACCTCTCGACCATGTTTGTGGTGATTTTTTGGTTTGTTTGTTTTTAATTATCTGATAAACAATATGGCCCTCTGTGTGGCACAGACTGTCCATGAAATGTTCACTCCAGTTTTGGTGAGTGGTGTGGATTTTATTACTATGGTATTTATAACTGATTAGCAGGTATCTCTGTGTGTGTGTGATTAACCCAAAAAGTCTACGGAAGCACCTTGCTAACCAAGTTTTAGGCTGTAAAATCCTAAAAAGTTAGAAGAAAAAAAAAAACAATGCCGCAGTCGCTATGGCCATCTTTTTTATACAGTCAATACAATGAAAAAATAAAAAAAAAACTGTTTTCCAAAGAGCTGGACAACTAGATGAAATGTAAATAGACTAGCATGGAGCTAGCAAATCATGTAAACTTTGTGTTCAAATGAAAATATGATGTTCACAGACAATTTTGTGCTCTTCAGTGAGAGTAGGGCTGGAGGAGAGCCTGGAGAGGTGAAGATTTGCACTGGAAAGAAGACGAATGAAAGTCCGTGGAAGCAAAACAGAAAACGTGTCAGTGAGAATGAGGCAGGTAGAATGAGGGAGATGCAAGGAGTAGAAGTAGTGAAGGTGGATGTGTTTAAATACTAGGGGCCAATAACCCAAAGCAACGGACAGTGCACAAGAGAGCTGATTAAGAGTGCAGGCAAGGTGGGGTGGATATAGGCAAGAGTGAAAGGGAAGGTTTACAGGATGGTAGTGAGACCTGCTATGATGTGCGGTTTGGAGATACTGGCACTGAAAAAAGACAGGAAGCAGAGCATGGCAGAACTAAAGATGCTAAGATTTTTTCTGGAAGTGACCAAGCTGTACAGGATTAGAAATGAGTACATGAGTGGGACAGCGCAAGTTGAGCAGTTTGGAAGTAGCAATGGAGATGGTTTGGGCATGTGCAAAGGGAGGATAAGGGATATTATTGTACAAAAGATGTTGAAGAGATTGTTCTTTCTTAGAAAGAAAAAAAAACAGTGAATTGACCTTAGTGACCTCAAAGAGAAATGAGCCCTGGAGGAAGGAACAAGAAATATGTTCATGAGCTGTATTGAAGTTCATGTATTGATGTTCTAAGGATGCTTAATAATGACTTTGGATGTCAGAAATGCAGACCAAAGAGGAATATTTTATACAACCATGGCTTAAAGTTGTTCTGATGACTGCACTTCTGGATAGTTTGTGAGTGGTTTGGTTGTAGAATAAATGAGTATGTAGTAGTTTGAACTGAATTAAACTAATATACGGTATGTGCTAAAATGTTTTCTACCATATGTCAGTGCACTGGAACCATATTCTGTGAATATTTGTTCCATTTATAGGACACAATCAGCCTCTATCAAACTGAAGAGACCTTCACAATCAGCTATTAGCCACAGGGGATCAGAGACTTCACTTACTCTGGCAAATTAAACCTTGTGAGTCTGTCTTAATTTTGCGTTCATTCACTGAGTAGGAAGCGGAAATGGAGGAGGAAAGGATTCAAGCTCACATCATAAAGACTGACTCACTGTTCCCATGAACTCTGCATTTCAATTTTAAGGCGGACACGTTTGTAGATCTGCTGTTGGAACAATAAGTTGTTCTGATCCTACTGGAAAAATTGGAGCATCTAATCAAATCCCTTCTCACGATGAAACCCTCTGAACCCATCGGATTCATAAATAAAATAAGCGACTCTTGGATGGAAAAACTACACTTAACAGGGTAATGCTTCATTTAAGATTTCCATAAGTTCCCACATCTTTTTCATGGAGACATAAGCCATTAGTACTGTAGTGTCCACTTTACATTTAGATTGATAATTTGATGCAGGGCTACAATAAAAGTGCAAAATGAGGCTGTCTCCACAGAGATATGCTGAATTATATTGGAGGAACTTTTTCCCCTCCCCTTACTCAAAGATTCATGAATATTTCATCAAGTAAAGCGCACTGGAATCCAATTTGCTGTGTGTGTCTCCTGCATGCGTGAGCAAGTGTATGTCTATGCATGTGCACACATTTACACAAGTAGCATGGATGGAAAATGATAGTTGTTGGTTGTGCAGCACAAAAAGGCCAGGAAATGTGGCAATCTGCCGTTTCCTCTGTCCTCATTCTGTGGTAATGACGAGAGCCGTCCTCCATGCTAAACACATGGAAAAGACATAAGGCATGCTTTGCATTACTAAGCAGAGTGCAGGGGAAAGTTGGCTTTACTGCATCTACTGCTGTCCAATTAAAGCAAACAACAACAGGCAAAGGGTGTTTTTACTGTGATTAAAGGAGGAATTGTGATGTAGCTGATTACAGCTGGCACAAAGTACTCACAATTGTGCAAGAGGACTTCTTCTGGGTATTAATGACAGCCATGTGACTGGATACCATAATGTATAATGAAAACAATGTTTTCTTAAAAACTTTGTGTTTAAAAAAGAATTAAAAATTTAAATTCAAGCACTTTCCTGAGCTGACATACACTATATAAACAAAAGTATTAGGGCAGCTACACATTACACCTGTAGGAGTTTTTATGGCATCCCATTCTAAATCAATAGGCATTAATATGGAGTTGGTCCCACCTTCACAACTATGTTAGCTTTCACTCTTTCGGGAAGGTTTTCTTCAAGATTTGGGAGTGTTTTACCCATTCATCCAGAAGAGTATTTGTGAGGTCAGACACTGATGTTGGATGAGATGGCCTGGCTCATACAATCTCCATTCTAGTTCATCCCAAAGGATAAGGTCAGAGCTCTGTGTGGGCCAATCAAGGTCTTCCAAACCAACTCATCCAACCATGCTTTTATGGACCTTGCTTTGTGCATTGGGGCACAGTCATACTGGAACTGAAAAGGGCCTTACCTAAGCTGGTTCCACAAAGTTGGAAGCATAGAATTGTCCAAAATGTCTTGGTAAGTTGAAGCATTAAGATGTCCCATCAATGAAACTAAGGAGCCCAGGCCAACCTCAGAAAAATGACCCCATAATATGATCCCTCCTTCACTAAATTGTATAATTGGCCCAATTCAATCAATAGGTAACATTATCCTGGGATTTGCCAAACCCAGGCCTGTCCATCAGACTATCAGATAGAGAAGAATGATTCATCACTTCATGGACATTTCCATTGCTCTGGAGTCCAGTGGTAGCATGCTTTATGCCAGTCCATCTGACACTTGACATTGTTTTTGGTGATGTAAGGCTTGCATGCAGCTGCTTGGCTATGGATACCCATGCCCTGAAGCTCCTGGTGCAGTTTTTGTGATGATATTAATATCAAAGGAGCTTTGGAACTCTGTAGTAATTGATTCAGCAGAAGGTTGGCAACTTTTATACACTATGCACCTCTGCATTCGGCGACCTTGCTCTGTAACTTTGTAATAATGACACGTATTCCACACGTGGAATATCTAAAAGGAAGAAATTTCACGAAGTCTCGTTGCAACAGTTGCATCCTATTACATATCCTGCTCGAATTTGGATTTTTTCCACAAATGTTTGTAAAGGCAGACTGATTGGCTAGGTGTTTGATTTTATACACCTGTAGCAAGGAGACTGCATGAAACACCTGAATTAAATGATTAAGAGGTGGCCCAATACTTTTGCCCATGTGGAGCACAAACTAGAAAGCACTCACACTGTGCCTTTACTGAAGATGGCAGCTAAACTAATGCAATAAATGTGCCATTTAAACATAATATAATTGTTTATTTTCTATACAGAAATACAGACTTTTTTAAGATCAAATGAAATTAAGGATACTGGTCTAACTGATGTAGTATATATGATGCAGTAAGTTATCTTTGCTTAGCTTAGCACAGGGGCTGGAAACAACAAACAGGAAAACAGCCAGCCTGCCTCTGTCTGAAGCAACACAATCCATTTAGGAGCCACTCTAAAGATCACCTATTAATATTTTAAGTTTCATTTCTGAATTCGCGTATTAAAACAATTAACACTCATCCTTTAAGTCTTAACTACTTTGATTGTGATAATGCTACTGACATTTTATATATTATTTGCTGCTGTACTGTGCTGCTGCTGCTGCTACTGCCTATATGTGTTGTGATTTGGGTTTTCTGGCTACATTTTCTGCGGAGCCATTCCACAATGTGACCTTGGACAACCCTGAAGGGACTAATCTTATTGTCAGCAGGATTATCATTGTTCCTGAGGTAAAGGTCATCCTGCAGGGTACTGTCATCACAGCGTGATTTGTGATTGTATAAGCAGACAGAAATGCTGTGGCTCCTCACCCCTAAATCAGATCACTATTTGGGAGGAGTTATGGAGGGAAAAAATAAATCAGAGCATCAATAAAAGCAGCTTACATCATGCTTTTCAGTTCAGCCTCTGCATATTTTAGGATCAGAAAGTAAATCCTCACAAAAACACTGAATCCCAATGTGTGTGTATGTGTGAAGTGTCCACTAATGTTTGTGGCTGTTTTCATAGTCCGTCCTCACCAATTCCAAGCTCGACTGCTGTTTCCTTGTTCAGCTGGCTAAGCTCTGGTCCATCAATGTTGTTGGCTTTAAAGATACCGACGAGCTCCTCCAGTCCTTCATCACACAGCCAAGTCTGCACATCCTCTTCTGACCAATCAGCAAGCAGCAGCCTGGAGTGACCCAGTGACTTCCTTCCTGCAAAACACAAAACAGGGAGCAAGGAAGTGCTCTGTGATTGTGCCCCTAACTCCTGCCTCAAAACACATCTTCTGTCAGATGAACAGTTTTTCCTCACACTCCACAGTAAAAAAACATGCCCCTTCTGTGGTGATATGGGAGTGATAATTACTTTTATGTGCACTCAAACATGCAGTTGTGTTTCCATCACTTCAGAGGACACTGACATTAATCTTATGCTACCCTTACATTCTCTCAATTGCCACATTATGAGTACTATAAGTACACACACAGAGACACAGAGAGGACACACACACACACACCTGACCTTGTATACAAGTAGGTGAGCTCCCAAAGGAAAGAAAATGAAACCCAGGGTGGTGTTATTTCAGGCTGTGCCAGCTTGTAGCTGTTCAACCTTCACGACACTCAGTGGCCATCATTTATCATATAAGGTGGAGACAAACTGGCCTGTAGTGTTAATGATACTTCACAGCAGCCTCATACTTCCCATCCCCGATCATTAGCCATATGAAGGATAAGCCTGAAGACAGGGATGTGTAGCTCATTACCACACTAACCATGTGTTAGGTTTTCCCCTTCACCTCTTGCTGCTTCTGCTGCCCTAAAAAATTCAGTTATAAATTTCTCCACATTACATTCTGCTCTTGGAGAACTTCCTGAAAACATGTTGGTAGCTAGATTGCATTTTGATCCAAGCAGGCTTCCTTTTAATTGGAAAACTGACATCTGGGTTGTGTCAGGATGCCCTTCGTGACACAACCCTTCACGGTGGGAGGGGACTGTGTCCCCACCTGAAATTGAACAGGGACCTTTCGCTTGTAAGGCAAATGCATAAACCACTACACTACTGTGAAACTGTATCACAATAAAAATGCACCTTTGGCTGCTCCCTTGTATTCTCCCTAAGGGGTCGCCAGAGCAGATTAAACCACATTGGTAATTTGGCAGAGGTTTTATGCCAGATGCCAGTCCTGACACAACCCTCCATGGTGAGAGGGGCTTGTGTCTCCACCTGGGTTTGAACCAGGGACCTTTCCCTTGTTAGGTGAATGTGTAAACCGCTCCACTACAGGGACACTGTGAAATTGTATTACAATGATATTAATAAAAGCCTAGTACTGAATCCAATCTAAAAATAATCCTAAACTTTTTTAGTGAGAAAAACTAAGTTGAAATGAAAAAATCTACTCTGGAAACTAAAATCAAAGATAAATTAAATATTAACAAATTATATCTAAACAAGAATACATAACTATAATAGCTCTGCATTGTGTCTGATTGTTGAAAAAGAAGAGGGCTTGCTCCTGGGTACTGAATTTTAAAATCTGAGCTGATACAAAACCTTCTATAGACCCTTTTCACAGCTGACTTCTTGACTTGTCACAGTATTAGAAGCACAGGTGGAATTAATGATAGCTCAGCTCCATTAAATTTCTAGTAACCCGTGACGGTCAATCAGCATGTGCCAGAGCAGGAGCTCCCCTCTGCAGCCCTGCCTGACAGCATCTTGAGTCTCCAAGTCTAAGAAGCTGGAAACACTGTGTCAAAAGCATGAAAACCTCAGTGCTTCACTGCAGTCTGGGACACCTCAGACTGCAGTGTTTAATTACTAGGACAGATGCACATATGAAGACATTTTCAATATCTCCATTCCTTACAGCTTGGATGGTGTGTGTGTCAATTCTTCCTGTTCTCAACAAATTTTAACTACTATTACAGGTTTAGAAAGTAATGAACAAAATACATTTCAGTCTAGACAGCTAAGAATAGTATTATATATTTGGAATTACAGCTCTGTGTAGTTCATACATGGGAAGAAAAAGGCAAGGTGAGCAGCAGCAAGAGCCCAGCATAAAACAGAGCATACATCACTTACAATTGATATGACACTGAATAAGTCAGACAGAAATAAAAGACAGAGCTGTGGTCAAGGTAGGTTGCAAAGCAGCTTGCAGTTGCACAGAAACTATGGGTAGGCTGAAGCAGCTTAAATAACACATTATAAATTACACATTCACCTTACAAGCGAAAGGTCCCTCGTTTGATTCCAGGTGGGGACACGAGCCCCTCTCACCATGGTGGGTTGTGTCAGGAAGGACATCCAACATTAAACCTCTGCCAAATTACCAATGCAGATTAAACCGCTATGGTGACCCCTTTTGGGAGAATACAAGGGAGCAGACGAAGGTACAATTTGAAATTAGATTTATTTGTGGAATGCATAGCTGAGCTATCAGCTGAAGTTGGTTAGCAATGTGATCTGCTGTTATGTGCTGAGCAAGTTTGACTGCTGGGCAAGTTTGACTTGACAGATGGCTGAACTACAGCTATGCTCAATTTCTCTTCTGCTGCTACACAATGATCCATCCAATTGACTCAGATCACCTGAAACTGGTTCCACATATTCAAAGGCAAATTATGGAGAAGCTCACATACTAAATATTTAGTTTCCCTCCACCCCCACCTGGTGTCCACACCCCACCTGCAGTTGTTCTGCCGTGGGTACGGAAAGTATTCAGACCCCTTTAAATTTTTCACTGTTTGTGTCATTGCAGCCATTTGCCAAAATCAAAAAAGTTCATTTTATTTCTCATTAATGTACACTCAGCACCCCATCTTGACAGAAATGTAGACATTTTTGCAAATTTATTAAAAAGGAAAAACTGAAATTTCACATGGTCATAAGTATTCAGACCATTTGCAGTGACACTCATATTTAACTCACATTCTGTCCATTTCTTCTGATCCTCCTTGAGATGGTTCTGCACTTTCATTGGAGTCCAGCTGTGTTTAATTAAACTGATTGGACTTGATTAGGAAAGGCACACACCTGTCTATATAAGACCTTACAGCTCACAGTGCATGTCAGAGCAGATGAGAATCATGAGGTGGAAGGAACTGCCCAAGGAGCTCAGAGACAGAATTGTGGCAAGGCACAGATCTGGCCAAGGTTACAAAAGAATTTCT
>VUQH01089133.1:0-11687 GCA_015106775.1 Etroplus canarensis | reverse complement strand
TTGAGTGGAAGGAAAAACTGTGGTAGGAAAAGGTGAACCAGCAAAAGGGATAACCTGCATCCATGAGAGGACTGTCAGGCAAAATCCATTCAAGAACTTGGGGGAGCTTCACAAGGAGTGGACTGAGGCTGGAGTCAGCTCATCAAGAGCCACTACGCACAGACAAATCCTAGACATGGGCTACAAATGTCGCATTCCTCGTGTCAAGCCACTCCTGAACCAGAGACAACGTCAGAAGCGTCTTACCTGGGCTGTGGAGAAAAAAGAACTGGACTGTTGCTCAGTGGTCCAAAGTCCTCTTTTCAGATGAAAGTAAATTTTGCATTTCATTTGGAAATCAAGGTCCCAGAGTCTGGAGGAAGAGTGGAGAGGCACAGAAACCACGCTGCTTGAAGTCCAGTGTGAAGTTTCCACAGTCAGTCATGTCAACTGAAATATTTCCTCTGTGTAATGAATCTATATAATATGTGGGTTTCACTTTCTGAAATGAGTGTCAAAAAATATTGAACTTTTTCATGATATTCTAATTTTTTGTATATCCACAAGCCTTCTGTGGTCCTCCTCCTATTTTCCTCCATCTTGGCAGCTACATCATCATTCTTTGCCCAGTATGTCCACTATCCCTCCTCTGCACATGTCCAAACTGCTCAACCTGAGCCTCTGATGTACTCATTTGTCCAGCCTGGTTACTCAAAGCGAAAATGTCAGCAACTCCACCATCTCCGGCTCTGCCTCGTGTTTTGTCACTGCCTCATGATTGTTCACAATGTTAAATCAGGTCTCACTGCTGTCTTGTAAATCTCTCCTTTCGCTGTTATTGCTATCTTTCTGTCAAAAAGCACTCCTAACACTTGTCGGCCTGCGCTCCCTTGTGCACTATCCATTGCTTTAGATGGTTGTTCTGTCCTTCCTGGTCACTCGGTGAAAATGTCAGCATTTTTAATTTCAGCTCCGACCATATCCAGTTTAATAAAATAGTAAAGCTGAACAGGAGCAGGGTGTGTCAGTGTTCTCAGATCATTAGTATAAGAAAATCACTTTTCACAAAATAAACAAAGTTTAGCCAGATGTTTGCATCTTGATTTTTCATTTTTTTGGATTTATTGACAGTTAATCATGTCACAGTGCTCAAAGCTCATTCCTGCAGTTATTTTTATTTCAGTTCCTACCATTTTAAACACTTTTTAAATTAAGTTGTCATCTCAATGGCTATTTTTAGAGACATGTGGTTGTCACAAGACAGCCATACTACAACTTGATTTTATAGGAAATGATGCATTAGTATAGATTAGTGGTTCTCAAACTTTTTGGCATGCCTCACTTCAGAAGGAAGAAGAAAAATCATGCCCTGCACCCTACAAGTTTATTAATCACTAATAATAAAAGAAGAAAAAAAATAGAACTTTACTTACATAAAAGTTCCTTTTCACTTCTGGAATTCTGACCCTGGACTGGATTTGTGGAACAATGGTCACCCCACGAACAAACCCCAGGAAGAAAGTTGGCTTAAGTAAAAATGTTTCCTACCATGAACTTGTTTGTCCACTTCTCCTGCAACTTTTCATAGTATTTATTACAGGAACAAACCCACTGGTGTGGCAAGGATAATGGAAACTTGCATGGTAATGTGTATGCTTATTTTTAACATTGCAGACTTTGATTTGGTTGTTTGATATGTAATTTGCTGGCAGTTATTTCATAATCAGGTATCTTATTTTGACAGTTGCAATTTGAAGGTATTCGAGTAATCTGAAATATTGTGTTTCTGCATACATTATTTTAAATATTACACATCTACAAACAGGTTTTAGTTTAGATTTTGGTTTTAACAAAAGCATAGAAGTGACATGGGGTGAAAAACAGCCTGACTGTGATGATTACATTGTTACTTGTTGCTGATCAAAGTATTATGGCGTCACCATCTCATCCATACTTGGTGTTAAATATGATACAAGCACACAGCAATACATGAGTCACTCAAAGATACCTTAAGTTTTAAAGTTTTCTGTAAAGGTTTTTACTGAAGTACTCAATGGATATGGAACACAGAATAAGAATAAGTGAAGTGCTGTACAGGAGCCAATAGTGAGGTGAATAATGCTCACTATTTTGGGCAGCAAGGCTTGGGGCAAGGTGAGGCTGTGCGTCTTCGTGAATGCAGGGTCGGGGGCTCCAAGGTGGCAGGGTGACTCTGACGAATCTGTTTTGGTAAGGTTCAGAATGTTTCCCAGGTCTGATGGGCAGGGTGAGAGTGGGTCAGGCAGGACTCCAAGGCAACAGACTAGAGAGGTGGAAACGCAAATGGAGGTGAGTATTCTTGGCGATGGAAATGAAACCAAACAGTTAACACAAGTAACAAGCGTGACCACACCTGCTACACTAAGGAAAGTTAATGATCTGGCAACAAGTGAATAAACAGGACCAGCTTATTGTACGCCTCCAGTGACATGTAGGCCTGGGATTGCTCACTGGTATAAAAGCCGCGTGCCAACACAAGGTAACGGTACACGTCATACACCCCCATTCGACCCCATTCGACTGGAGCCATAATAGCACCGATTATGGTGATCCCCGTCGATTTAGCGTTCCCGATTGAAACGGTACAAAACGACAGCAATATATCAGGAACCTAATTTTCTTTTTTTCACGTCCTCTCCCTCCTCTTTAGCCCGGAGGATACGGTGTCCATGATTACCAACACTCTTTCACAGATTGGAGAGCCTCTGCCCATCTTTACTTCTGAGAGACTCTGCCTCTCTAAGACATCCCTTTTATAGCTAATCTTGTTACAGACCTGATATCAATTAACTTAATTACTTGCTAGATGTTCTCCCAGCTGAATCTTTTTGAACTTGCTTGCTTTTTCAGCCATTTGCTGCCCCCGTGCCAACTTTTCGGGACCTGTAGCAGGCATCAAATTTGAGATGAGCTCATTTAGTGGATGAAGGTGTACAATGTCCCAGTTTGAATATTTGTTATGTTATTTATGTTCTGTTGTGAATAAAATATTGGCTCATGTGATTTGAAAGTCTTTTAGTTTTCATTTTGTTCAAATTTAAAGAACATCCCTGCTTTTCTGGAATTCGGGACATCCCAAGGACTCGTACAGAATTCTGAAAGAAATCATTTACAGTATCTGCTCCCACTACCTGGAATAGAAAGAAATGAAAATTAAATCTTAGGTCCATCTTTCACATTTCGTTTTGTGACCGGATCTTTTCATTCTTGTTCATGTTTTAATCGATACGTTTTTTTTTTTTGTTAATTTTAATTTTTTCTTAATGTTTTTCTGTTTTGTCTGTTTTAAAGTCTTAATTGTGCAACTTGCTGCTGTCTTGACTAGGTCTTCCTTGCAAAGGAGATTCTAAATCTCAAGGGACTTTTTACCTGGTTATTAAAAAAATGAATACATGTTCAGTCTAGTTCTCCTGTAATGCGACATACATCCGGCTTTCGCCCCCCCATTTCCCTTCATTAAGAATGGCTCTTTCAGACACCCTTCCACTGAGACCATTTCTGATGATGCTTTGGCAAACAGCAGATGGCTCAACTGAAGGGCCAGATGTATCTTTCAGGTCTTGTGTGAGATCTTGATTTTTTTTTCCAGTTTTCTAAGGACATGACTTTCAGATAATATTCAAAGGTCAGTGCTAAGTGGCTTAACAAACAAATCCTCTGAAAATGCACAGGCACAAGGACTGGACTGAAAATGGATGAAAAAGCAGGCAAAGTCTGAAGAAATACCTTCAGAAAGCCTGGAGAAATATTGCTAAAGGCCTCTTTAAAAAATTACAAGAAAATTTGCCCACTTGAAAGCAAAATGTAAAGAAATGAGGGGTGGTATGAGACTTTTGTACAGTTTGGTGAATAAGGATTAATTTAAAGAATCATGCAAAGCTTCTCTACAGGGTGTTTCAAAAAGATGAACCGCTATATCTCTGCAATCACCAGCCGCCCGTGAATGAAATTTTTATCTCATGAAGGGGTGGGGCATAGAGTTTTAAATGACCACAACTAACCATTTGTGACTTTGCGTAATTCTCCCATGTTGCTATCAAGAAATGTACCACACTGAAATTGGGTCCATCTTTTTGAAGCACCCTGTAGCAGAGACTAGGAATAAAAACATGGAGCTCGAAATGAGCACAGCTGTAATGAGGAAACATCTGTTGATTGCATGCTTCTGTGCAGTTGATGTATTCGTACAGTTACATTAGTGGTGAACAAGAACAATGAATAAAATAAGTTTTATTTGAGGAAAAACTTGGTGCGTCACCACATTCGACAGACCATCGAGTTCCTTCAAATTCAATCACCTCCAGCAACAGGATAAGTGTTTACCACTACTGATCAAAAACTCAGAGACTAACCTCTCACATTCACATTTTGTTTATCTCCTTACAATAATCTTTTACCCCAAACAGAAGTTTATTATTACTGATGTCTATTGGCAAGTTTCATAAAAATATTTAGGATACGTGTGTGAAAAACCAGAATTCTAAGGAGTAGCCTTTAAGATGTTTTGAGACATTCAACTAATGAGGTGCAGCTGCACCTGCTGGCACCAATTTGTTGTTTTCCATCTAATATTTAATATTTCTTGGAAAACTTCCAATCAATGCATGTGGTGTACCTCTCCAGCCTTCTCTAACAAGAGGATAAAAAAAAACCCTACTTTTTAAGAAAATAAGCCTTTCTTAGTCCCACAGTGAGGAAATTTGCATTGTATATAGCAGCAAAATATGAAAAATATGTAATATATCCACATAATTAAATAAAAAGCCTCACAAAACTATAACCTGAATTCCAGAAAAGTTGGGATGTTCTTTTAACAAAATAAAATTTAAAAGACTTTCAAGCGGCCGCCATTGCTATAGGCAAGCCATAGGCAGCTGTGCATTCAGGACACTTGAGGAAACGTCACCAGCCCAACCATTAACAAACTGATTGTACACCTCCAGTGATTTGTAGGCCTGGAATTGCTCACTGGTATAAAAGCCACGTGCCAACACAAGATAATGGTACACGTCTTTCCCCATTCCACTGGTGCCGATCGATGCTGTTTGGCCAGTTACTATCGGCAATACCGGGACTATGCCGGGAATGCAACAGGAATTGCGCGTGATAAACCGCAGTTCAGCGTCAGTTCACTGCCAATAAAACGTCTTTCATCGGCAGGTAATCGGTTGAACATGGCAGCGCGAGCGGCACATACATCATGAGTGCATCCTGAACGCAGTGGTAACACGCCAGGGTCACAATGTGAATGCTGGCCTTTTGACGGGAATATAATGGCAAGTGATCGTCAGGAACCCAATTTTTGATCAGGAACGCTAAATCGGCACGGATAGCCTTAATCGGTGTTATAAGGCTCCAGTGGAATGGGGGTCATAGTATTGAATGGTGGTGATGCTGAAACTTCATGGTTCAGCTTTTCCTTTGCTAACGAGTATACATCCACACCTATTACACCAATTTTCTCATCGTATCTCTTTCTATCCTCCATACTTCATGATTCTGCACAGTCTTTCTCCTTTTGCATTTTCGTGATTTTGATCACAAGTCGAATCCGACATCAAAACAGTTTTAAATTCGCGGGGGAGTTAAACAGCAGTGTGTGTAAACAAGTACAGCTTGCCAACAAAGATGGCGTCGCTAAGAGCTCACGTGACCAAAAAGCGTGTCTGTGGGAACTATGTAGTAGCACTTTGATGCGCTATCTGATCAGTTGTGCAGCATTTGGTGGAATCTGAGCAGAGAGTATAGTTCTGTAAGCTTCAGAATTCATCCTGCTGTGTTAGTCAGCAGTCACTCAGTTTTACTGGCAGCCATACATGCAAATGCCATGACATTGCCTCCACTGTGTTTAACAGATGATGTGATGTGCTTTAGATCATAACCTTTCCTTCTCCATACTTTTGTCTTTCTATCATCTTGGTACAAGTTAATATTGGTTTTATCTGTCCAATTTTTTTTTTCCAGTAGTGGGCAGGCTCTTTTACATGTTTTTTTTGGCAAAGTCTAATTTGACATTGACTGTCACCAGTAGTTACCACCTTATTGTAAACTAGGAGTAATTTTTTGCTATTTCTCTGATAGGCTGAAAAACCAAATTAGTCCTAATAATAGTCTCCTTCATTTACATCAACATGTCTTTGGACATCATATTCAGAGTTTCACTTAAAAAAAATACCAAATATAATTTCAACACTTGGAATCAACTCCAAATCTTTTTTTGTTTTTGTCACAGGATAAAGAGGGACAATAACAAGGATCAAATTTCCCATTGCTTCTGAGCCTCTAAATGTATAAAAATTGTTATAATGCCTAAACAGTGAATGCAGTTCTTTTGTCAAACCCCTTGATTTAAAGCCGTAAGTCTGTACTTCAATCACGTTGTGGTGGTCTACAGAGACGTTACAAAAAATGTTTTTGTAACAGGAACTTGTGGTCCTAACTGTAACCTGATGGATTAATTATCTAAGTTATTTAAATAACATTTCACGACAGACAGTACTGGTCTGTTTTCTGTCCGACTAGCCTTCATCATAGAGCTAAAATAATGGTCCAACTAATGAGTTAATTTTTCTCATCTCAAGGGACAACAGAATAACAGTCAGTCCTCTACTTGCTGCGTCCTGCCACCAGATGTTAAATTTATTTTCTGACATCTGCTGATATTGCTGCAGGTTGGCACGTGACCATATTAAAATGTACTGTAACCAAAGAAGCACGAACCATTTCTTCAACAAGTCCTGGAAATGAAATGGGACTCAGCCTGAAGACACTGAGGGATTTATGGAGGAATTTCTCTCTAGTGTAGTGTCTCAGCTGTGTGCCCCTGGGTGATAGAGAGTCAAACAAACAAACAAAAAAAGAGATTATGTGACCAAACGCGTCTGGTCTGCTGAGCGCCTCGGGCCATTAAATACAGATAAGTTCACATAACCTATGATACCAAAATAATTCTCTCATTACACCGCTTACCAAAAATAACTATATCCATAGCCCTTGACCTCCACTGCAGTGATTCATCTTTCTTAATTAACTTTGACAGTGTGGGGTGACTTTCATTCGGTCTGATAGATGGACTGATCCCAAATTTTCCACCCATTTGATTCATGGAAAACCTAATTGTATCATCCTTCTGTGTTCCCATAAGAGGCCCAAGATAATACGGTGCTTATGGGAGCTTATGGATTACGACTCTTGGATAAACATAAAGAATTACTGTTTTATTGCATCCTGTTGATAGGTTGATTTTTATGTTGGCTATAGATGGCCTTCTGGGAATCTACAGTATGGGAGCAGTAAGTGAGATTTGGCTGAGATTCTTTGTATTGAGTGTCAGAGAAATATAAACCTGAGCTGACAGCCCACAGCATCCTCAGGAGACAATGGCTTTCCAGCTGCTGCCCTCAGCCAAGGCCGTAGGTTAGAGAACACAAATTAGACCGTACATCACGTTCTTTATGTTTACGCAAGTCTGTTTGTGTGCATGTTCCAAATAGCTTGGAAAGGTCAGTGAGAATCTGCATTGGATTTCTGCTCTGGGGTTGGTTGTTTTGGCTCCATTTAGGGGATTCAAACTACAGTCTCTTCTACTGTGGTCAAGTCCCCTGTCAAGACCCATCTGCGATGATTAGAGCGTCTATACAAACTAGGCATGTCAGTGTAAAGTAAGAGGCAGCATATCACATGTGCCAGTACACTTATTCTGAAGGTCAGACATGTTTTGGTTGGCATTACTGCTCTGTGGTTTTTGACTGCTCTCCCAGCAAGGTCTCTTGTGATCGTAACTTGACCAGCCTTGATATTGATTTAAGGGTTTGATTCTAATATATTTTTTCCTGACCACATTTCTCATGGTATGCAAATATATCTCCATCCTAGATGCTGTCCCAGTTAACTATTCTGGGTATGATTGGCTACATCCTGCTCACTCTCTCATCCCTGGGCTTCATCATTGACAAGAGGTACAGTAGAGACTTTTGATTACAGAATAATTTTCATAGAAGCACTTAGAGGACTTAAATACTAGGCTTGACATTGCAAAAATGTAAATGGAGAAAAAGTTCAGAGCAAAAACCAAGAGAGGACTGGCCTGGCTCTGTTACTGGTTCTCAAGCTTGGGGTGGAAATCATCCAAAGTGTCACACGATAAATCTAAGGGGTCACAAAGTGTACTACAGACCCCTCCTGAAGTACTGAAAAGGAAAAGCCAATTAATATCTCTTGCTGTCCACTGAAGGCATGTTTGTGAGATTAAAATATGAATATGAGAAAAGAGATCCAAGTTTTAGCCTTTATACTGGTATTTGCATCTAGATATGTGAAATAACAGAACATGACACATTTTGTATTGAACCACAGCGATCATAAGTATCGAAACAGGATGTTTTTATGAAAAATAAAGTCAAAAATACTTCCTATTTTGTTGCAAATCCCTTGCTCAAAATAACTGTATCAAGCCTATGACCCACTGACTCCACCAGATTTCTTCTATCTTCGTTGGTTATGCCTTTTAAAGGCTTTAAGGTTTTATAGGGTTTCTCCCTTCAGTCCTCTCTTTGGGAGGTGAAATTCATGTTCACCTGGGTTAAGATTTGCTGATTGACTTGATCAGTCCAGAACTGGCCATTTTACCCCTGATGAAGTCCTTTGGGAAGGTGGCAGTGTGTTTTGGATCGTTGCTTTGCTGTATATTAGTGTGTAGTGTGGAAGTATCTCTCCACAATCTGTCAGACGATATGTTTTAGACCTCTGGTAACTCTGCTGTTACCATTACGAGTTAGATCACCAGTAAAAATGAATGAGCCTGTGCAAGCCCAAGCCATGACACAACCTCCACCATGCTTTACAGATGAGCTTGTATGTTTAGAATCAAGAGCAGATCATTTCTTTCTCCATACTTTGGCCTCTCTATCACTTTGTCTCATCAGACTATAAAACTTTGTTCAAGAGCTGCTGTTGCTCAACACTGTACTTTTTTTGCAAATTCCAAACTGGCTTCCCCCCTACAATACTGTTTTTTGAGTTTTTTTCCTACTCTTAACATTTGTCTGTCATCAGTTGTTGTTTTTGTTTTTCTTGGAAGATCAATTCGATGCTTGTTACTCAGTACACTGGTGGTTTCCTTCTTTTCCTCGTTTTTCCAAATTGTGGTACTGGCTATGCCCAGTGTTTTTGAAATGGCTCTGACTTTTCCCCCTTTACTCAGCTTCAGAATGGCATATTTATCTCCCATAGACAGGTCTTTGGTCTTCATGTTGGTCCACCCTCCTTAACTGCAAATATAATCTTCACAGATGAAAGCCAAAGCTTAAACTGAGAGTAGATATTTAGAGCTACTTAATGTATAAACAATCAATCTTGTATGACACATTTGGGTAGTAAGCAAAACCTGCTGCTTGTCATGTTCTAATACTTTAGCTCACTTGAAAAACTATGTGGTTTGATAGAACATAACACATTTTGTATGTTGTTTGACATTTTTGGATGTAAATACCAGGGAATAAAAGCTGAAACTCTGATCTCCTCCTCATATTCATGTTTTGATCTCACACACAAGCGTCGTCAGTGCACAGCAGAAACAAATGAATTGTCCTTGTTGTTCCAGTACGGTTGGAGAGGACTATGTTAATTGTTTAAGTTGACTATGAAGTAAAAATGCCACATGTTTGCTCCTGCCTATTTAGATTTGATGCTTTTTCTCTCTAAATAGCTTTTATAGCTTCTCTATTGATCTACGATTTCAGAATAATTGAATTTGCAGCTTAAATCAATGAATTTTATTTCAAGTAGCAGATAGTTCTAAAAATAATGAAATAAAACTGTCAGAGAAGAGAATGTCTGCGCCTGGGAGCCACAGGTCTTTGCCAGCCCTGAGTCAAAGGTCTGAGTTCAGCCAGAATTAATATTCCAGTGGGGCTATGAGTAATAAAGTTTGTGTACTGCCTTTCAGTGACTAAACTAGGACCATTGGATAAGCTTTTTGGAGTTTATGTTGGCTTTTCTGCATCTCCCTTCTTTGTTCCCAAATAAAACCAAGCATACTGAGCTTGTGAAATTCAGTAAAGGCAAATGCGAAAGCACAAAGAAAATTCTTAATATACACACTCTGTGTTGTGACTGGGTGTAAGATTAAACTCACCCAACCCAACTACTACAACACTGAAGTTGACTCCTAATAGACCATGACTCTCCTCATTGGCTCTATATAATTAGCTCAGGAAATGGAAGTTAGCTCACATTAAAACACAATTATTCCAGCTCAGTGATGTGGTGTTGCTTAATGTGTCCTCATGTTCAGGCCAAACTCAGCTGTAATGGAGATGTTTCGCTGTGTTGTCATGGTGACAATGCACAGGTACAGCTACATCAAGCCCGCCCTGCCTTCACTGGCTGTGCATACAGAGGTAAGGTGAACTGTAGTGTGTTACAGTGCATTTTAAGGTAAGCAGCATAACCAGAAAGAGAGAATTTTTTCATTTCCTTTTTTCACTTTCAAAAGCATAGACTGCAAATAAAAGATGGAATTAGCTACTGGGTCTGAAAAGCAAAGCCAATGTTATAAGTACCTTAAGACTGCATTTTCTTTAGTGGCCAGCAGGGGCCAATACCTCTGCTTTTAAAGGGCAAATTAAATAATTTGCGAAACACATAACTTGATTAACAGTGCAATTTTGCCCCTAAATGTTCGCGTACTTGTTCAAAATATGTTTTTAATTATGAGTATTTTGAGGTTTTGTACTGTCCAGAAGCTTTTAAATTGCCGCTGGGCTTTTTCCGTTCCCGTGACGTCAGTGTCGCTGCACAGCTCAGCCCCGCTCATTCACTGCTGTGTATTTTGGACTGATTTTTCTTGAGCATCATGGGCTTATGCATCGCGGTAGACTGTAAAAATGCATCAGGAATGGGCCTGGCAATGTTCAAGTTTCCAGTAGAGCCATACAAAAAAGAAACTACGAGCTACCTGGATTACAAATTTTGGGAGGAAGAGAGACCTGTGGAAGCCGTCTAAGCACTCCAGGTTATAGGAGGTCCGCTTCAGACGACAGCTTCACGAAAAATCCCACTCTGGCCAAACACTCGCAACAACCCCAACGAATGGGGGGGGGGTGGAACAAAAGGAAAAGTCTAGCAGTTGTAAAGCGGGCAAATTTGCAGGCAAGTGTCCAATAGCGGTGACAACGGTCACTGAATGCATGCATGTCATGTATGTTTGCAGCTGAAATGGTACCGACTATTAGCATGGAATACAAAAAGCATTTATATAAACCATGGGTGGATGTCATTATTAAAGACTTATCATAATTAGTTTAATATACGATCGGTCTTTTGTAAAACTGAATGAATGGTTGACAAGAGGGTGACATCTCCGTAAATGGTAAACATGCTTTTGGGAGGTGGAATATAGCTCTTTTTTTTAAAACAAAGCTACAATTTCTGAGACAAAAATATACTGAAGAATATCTCTTACCAGTCCAGGTATTGGTGTGGTGGATAAGCAGCCTCTGTATTAATATTCGCCGGCTGAGACATGTTCATCTTGATGTCCGCAGCGTGAACTGCTAGCGCTTAGCTCACGGGTAAAATGCATGTTGTCAGCTCACGGTTCAAACATATAACCTCGTACCTGGACGTTTAGGTTCACCTCAGGCTCACTTAATTCATCCTGGTCCGCA
>VUQH01089128.1:0-55657 GCA_015106775.1 Etroplus canarensis | reverse complement strand
GCTGCCGGCAGGTCATGAAAAACAACGCCGCCAGATCGCCAGTTAGCACCGTCTGTGGACGGAGCTACGGAGCTACGACGGCGTCTGGTCGTCCTCGAACCTCCTCGACTTCTGAACACGAACTCCACCGTCCCGGCGTCCACAACACCCGAATACCGGGTCAAAACCGGGTCAAAACAGGGACAATCACAGGGGTTCAAGCACCACCTAGGTTCCGGAGTGGCTGCGCGCTACTGTCACGCAATAATATTTCATAATGCATCTGCTTGGCAACAGCTTCACTTTTAAATATGACAGTGATCTCAAACACACTGCCGCACAATAGAACACTATCAGTCATGGACTGGCCTCCCCAGAGCCCAGACCTCGACATTATTGTAGCAGTGTGGGATCATCTTGACAGAGAACAGAAGAAAAGGCAGCCAACATCCAAAGAAGGTCTTTTGGAACATCATTCAAGAAGCTGAAACTATTTCTGCAGACTATTTTAAAAATGACAAGGCAGCTTTGATAAGTCAGTTCAGACTGTTGAAGAATAAAGGTGGTCATACCAAAATAAATCACATCATTATGGAGAACAAATTCATGCAAATAGTTACTATGAGATCTGACAGAACCTCTGCTTCTTTCTCAGCAGTCCTAGTCATAGAGAGAGCAAATTTCCAGCACGTTGTTTCAACTTTATTCATAAACATGCCCAAAAACACCAAAATAAAAAAACCCTCTATCACCAACAGAAAAACGATTACAGTGGCATTTAAATGTCTTTTCAGTGTCACTCATAATGTCACAGATTAAAACCCAACCTGAGCAGTTAAGTCAGATTAGACAGACTTAAAGTTCAACCACAGAAATCCTTTTCTAAAAAGAAAAACAAACTAAAAAAAAACCCTCTCATTAACTCAAACATGATAAAAGCTCCAAACAGAAAAACGAGCAAAATTCCATGACAGGTGAAGACTTTACACAAAAAAAACCCAAAAGCTACTTAAAAAGCGTGCTGATGAACAGGATATACAGTTAAACATTGTGGATGTTCTGCACAAACACAAACAGCCTCTGAAAAATAGACTGACATTTGGTGAACGCCTGAAAATAAGCTACACAAACATGCCAATGCATAAGGAAATAAATAGCATAATGTTTTTGCAATGATGTGATCAAAGTAGCAGGCTGACATGCTATGCCTTACTCACTCAGTGATCTAATAATAGTGCAGTCACTGTAATGTCTGATGCCTTAAACCAATAAAATGCGTTTTCATTCTCCCTCAGTGAGGACAAACAGCTACCATAATTTCCAGCTTTGTCTCACTAGTGGCAACTTTTATGTTGATTTTATTCGACATACTTGTTTTTCCATCATTTTATTGATTAAATATAGTTAGGTCCATGTATGCTTGGACATTGGAGCATTTTTGTGATAATGGCTGGGTACTAAAATATATTCAAGTACAGTTATATACTGAATGTGGGCTTGAAGTGCACACTCTCAGCTTTAATTTAATGGACTTAACCATTCATATACGTAGTGTTCAGGAGCACAAATGTAAAATGATTAAAGTGTGAAACTCACAGATATCGCCAACGAACAGCGTTGTGATTATTTGACAGTCCTTTATTACAGCTGTGTTTGGCACTCTTGGCTGTTTGTTACCTATAATTTTGTCTTTAGCTTGTGATCAGGTGACCTTCGCAAACTCCCACTCAACTTTGCTGCAGGTGACTAAACCAGAGCACAAACGATGGCTGCTTGTAGCCTCTGTCCCCTCATCAAGAAAGCACTAGTGACTCAGTGCTACTGGAAACCACGCTTGCACGTGTCACACTACCTCCACTGTGTTTTGCAGGTGATGCTGTATGTGTCAGATCCAAAGCCCTTCACCCTAGTCTGATTGGCGCAATGAATGCTTAACTCTTTCATGAAGTGGACAGGTATTCAAAAGCCATTTTCTTTAATACGCTCGTGCTTTGTTGCTATAGTGGCATTACTGAACTGTATCATTTTATGTTATTGCTGATTAAAATAAATATGGTCTCAGTTGAAAACTCAAATGGATGCTCCCCAGGGAAGTGGACATGTAAATAACTTTTTGAAAATTACATGTTAAAAAAAAAAAAATCACTTCACTTGTTCTTTTCATACTTAAAGGGTACTAAAAACAGTTATAATAAAAAAATATTGACTGACTATATCATAATTCATGCATGAAAGGGTTAATCTGGTCTTTTTATTCTTCAGACTGCTGTGAACTCTCTGTATGTTCCCCTGTAAACTCGTTTCTTTATGGTGTACTTAGATGATAATATTTCTACCTCACAGAGAGTGTTCTTCACAAAGCTGGATGTTGTGAAGAGTTCTTAAACCTAGAAAGGACCACTGCTGTATGATGTGGACAGCCAGGAGGTTTTATGTTGCTGAGGTTACCAGTGCATTCTTTTTTCTTTTTGTTTTTTTTAAATGCATCAGATGATCCCTCCTAATGTTTCCCTCTCTCTCTGATGGATTCATTTTGGTTCATGCAATCTCTTGCTTTATGAGCTTCTCTGACAGCACGCTGCGCATTCAAGGAAGCAGCTTCCAAATGCAAAAACCACTCTCAGAATTAACCCCAGACCTTTTACCTGCAGAAATGATGAAGAAATAAAGAAGCATCAAACACCTATCTATGACACAGGCTTTGTGTGATTTTTCAAATTACATTTGAGAATGCTTATTGAAAATAAATAAATAAATAAAAGTCCTCACCGGTGTAACATTTTTATTCAATCCCTCAAATCAATTAAGCTGCAATTATGCTGCTAATGTGACAAGAACTGTCCTAAAATATGTGGAGTTTAGACATCCTGAGATAGATATCCTTCAGTCACAAGAAGAACAAAGGGATCCTGAAACAGATGATAGAGCTCCTTTTTGCTGTTGCAGAGCCCTCATTACACAATGAATCAATATAATCAGTGAGAAATCAGTCTGGGATCACTATGCAGCAACACAAGACAAAGAAGCAACCTAAAACCACTGAAGAAGTGAGGGTTTTTCATTATGTATTGAAAAAGCTACCTCCTGACTACCCTGAAAAACTGTCCACAGAGAAGAATTGGGATTATTTTAAGAGCTTGATTTAAATTCTTTTCCCTGCTTGATGCACTTCCGAAGTTGGCAGATAAAAATTGTTTATGCCATTATTAAGTTATTTTAATGCCCTTCCTGCAAACCTTATCATGAATCAAAAGACTCAGTCTTCTGAAACAAAACAGCACTTTTAAGGATCACAGACCTTTTGAAAAACCAATACACTTTCGGTCACTCATTCCAAGGTAGTAGAACGCCTTTTGTAAAACAGTGCAATAGATCTCCTGCTGCTCTTTGACAATCAAAACAGAGATGAGGTAAAATGAAAAGTTATTCAAAAATTACACCTGGTGAATACTTTAAAGAACAGAAAGGGATCAGTGGACAGGTCATTGGTAGCAACTGGCAGAATTCTCGTATTATGTCAAATACTGCCATTATGTTAGATGTCAAATAAGCACAGAGTGTTCTTTGGCATTTGTCCCTGGCTACAGCAATATTTGACACCGATGATTAACATTCTTTTGAAGAACCAGTATGTGATGTGTGACATTGCAAGCGACAATTAAAGGCTCAATCAATCAAATACCTAGCGCCATCTACCAGTGAGGATACAGATTGCAACAACCGAATACCTGTCCTTATCTCCTTCCCTTTCCAAACATGTTGGAGACCCTACAGTGACTTACAGTGAGGGATAATGGAGTCTCACACGGCCACATGTACAGGTATTTTCAGTCCAGAGGTTATGTATGTATGTATTTAGAAATTAGAAGCTCAGTTGTTACAATGCAAATAGCAGATTATAGCCAACAAGTAACAATAGCTGTTCTGTATTGTCAAAGCATTATCAGAAACATAAAAGCTAGTATTTCTGTCTGTCTGTTTGTCTGTTCTGAGCTACTGTAGAAACACGGCGCCACAACGTGGTAACTCTAATGGGATGGGACGCCTGTCACGGTCCCCTGCACTGACCTGCTGCTCTCTCTCTGTCTCTCTCTCTTTATAGTTCTCTCTTTCTCCCTCTATCTGGGGTGAGAGTTGGGTCCACTAACGAGCTGCTTAGTTTTCAGGTGCGTGGACGTGTCTGGGGGGTGGAGTGTGGCTACACACCTGTTCCTGACTCCTCGGGAGTACTTAGGCCAAGCTGTTCCCTCCACACTCTGCTGCAACATTTAGTTGCACCCAGTGTAGTAAGCCTGGCCAAAGCCGTGTTCACGTTTTGCTCCTCTTGTAACCTTGCCTTCTTGTAACCAAGTTTTCTCCGTCCCTGTTTAGTACTCCCAAGACGCCCACCTGGAACACCTGTTGCCATAAGCTGCCTGACCCACTGTTACCTTGGGAACCATGGACATTCTCAGTTCCTTTGAACTCGCTGAACCCTCGTTGCCTCTGGGCCTCTCTGAATGCTCAGTCGGGATTCCCTGGACCCCTGGACCCAGTACCAGGACTTACTCCACCCTGCACATTCTTATGATTTCAGAAAATGTAAATATCTGCACCTTGTAAATAAAACACCTTTCACTTTTAAGCCTGACACTGTCCACTTTTGGGTCCACCACCACAGCACACCCTGACAGACCCTCTGGCTTTCTATATATAAAAATATTTTTGTAAGTGAAGAAAACCGAAACAATTATTATCCTTGAGTGATTTCAAACTATACATTCAATTTCTCATGATGGAGCCCCCTTTATCTCTTACCGGTGCTTTAAGGAGCATATAAAACATTAAAGTCATGTGCTGTCAGCTGGTAGACGATTTTTTTCTCATTGTTTTCCCTTACTGATTATTTTTGCTTTCACCTGCTGGTTAGGACTGGAAAGGCAATGGCAAGTTTATTTATAGGGCACCTTTTAGGCCGAACGCAATCCAAGGTGCTGTGGTTTAACTTATGGCTAAGATACTCCTCTCCGTAACATTAACAATGCGCATTGAAAAATCCTGCTTGCCAACTATGCTTGCATGTGAAACCAAGCGGCCCTTTGGAAGCATCCATATGTGATGAGCTGGGAGTGAAAGGACACGTGTGTATACATGTGGGATGCCAGAGACTTTAAACAAAGGTAGTATCTGATGCTAAAAATGGGCTGAGCTGATGCTACACATGCTCCCTTGAAGATCCAACCTTCCTGGGAGCGTAAATGGCATCAACCATCTGTTAACATATTTAAGTCCCATTGATCGACCAACCAGCATTCTGTTATCCCTGGAGCCATGGCGCTCTCTCTCTCTCTCTCTCTCTCTCTCTCTCTCTCTCTCTCTCTCTCTCTCTCTATATATATATATATATATATATATATATATATATATGACTAAACAATGATAAAGCTTTTCCTCTCAATGCACTAGTGCTGGCTAAACCTTTTAATGGGTCAACAGTTTTCAGTGGTCAGAGGAAGAGGAGTGCAGTTGTGTCAAGGACATCAGAAACAGCCCAAACTTTTATTCATGAAACTCTTTCTTAGATGGAAACCTTCTTGTATGTAGATAAATGGTTGGCATCTACTAAACAGACCTTAAATAATTATTGGTTATCCTGTATTTTTTCACAAAGCAAGCGTGGATTGGTCCTCATCCTACAGTGCTAACACAGACAGACAAACAGACAAAAGAAAATAACTAAATTATTATTTCTAGGATGCATTCATTTTCCAAAACATTTCCAGTAACTTCTGAAGTGACACATGAGTGTTTGCAAAGAAAACATTACTGTTTGCACATGTGCAAAGCTATCACTTCTAGTGAGAAGCAGCATGAATACAGACAAACTGTAACTTTGCAGGTGGAGGGCAGGTGGAGATGCACATCAAATACAGGAAACAGTATCTGGGAGTAGTTCATCTATATTTCAGTTGTTTTGGAGTCTTACTTTTACTTTCAGTAATTCTTTAGCTAGGTAGGCAACTCTTTGATTAGGTTTTAGCAAAAAGATTAAAAATTAGATTTACATAAACCAATTAATAATAATAAACACAAGTTAGAAGACTAACCTGTCCATCAACAATAATATTTTATGTTCTAAGTGATGGAGACAACACAACTACCTTTGTAAAAAGGTTAGACGTGTAACTTGTGCTTTACAAAAACAAGAGGCTGCCTTTGTAAACAGCTGTCATTTTAATTGCATCAGAAAATTTGACACTACTGTCTTTTTTCTTGCTTGCAGTTAAATGTTATTGCAGAAGGAAATTATAGGAATTTTACTAAAAGTGGTGGTAATATGTAACCCTTTTTCTTCTTCTTCTTCTTCTTCTTTCAGCTGCTCCTGTTAGGTGCCACAGCAGATCATCTGCCTCCATCTCATCCTATCCCTTGCATCCTCTTCCCTCACACCAACCCTCTGCATGTCCTCCTTCACTACATCCATCAATCTTCTCTGTGGTCTTCCTCTTCTCCTCCTGCCTGGCAGCTCCATCTTCAACATCCTTTGTCCAATATGTCCACTATCCCTCCTCTGAACATGTCCAAACCATCTCAGCCTTGCCTCTCTGACTTTGTCTCCAAGCTGCTCAACATGAGCTGTCCCTGTGATGGACTCATTTCTAATCCTGTCCATCCTGGTCACTCCCAGTGAAAATCTCAACATCTTCAGCTCTGCCACCTCCTGTCTTTTTGTCAGTGTCACCGTCTCCAAACCTTATATCATAGCAGGTCTCACTATTGTCTCGTAAACCTTCCCTTTCACTCTTGCTGCTATTCTTCTGTCACAAAGCACCCCGACACTCATTTCCACCCACTCCACCCTGCCTGCACTCATTTCTTCATGTCTCTTGTGCTCTGTCTGTTGCTTTGGACAGATATTTAAACTCATCCTCCTCCGCTACCTCTACTCCTTGCATCTTCACCAGTCCACCTGCCTCCCTTTCATTCACACATGTATTCTGTCCTTTTGAACTGCTTCTATAATATGTAACCCTATGAACACATATGTCTAAAATTGGCTTTTTTGATTCTCAGGGTGTTACTTGCATTGGTGGTGGCCAGCTGTGACTCATGGTTGCACAGAAATCAAAGAAAGCCACAGCAACAGCAAGATGTACGTTTGTCTGCTCTGTTGTATTATTCCCAAGGGGTTGCCACAGCAGAATAATCCGCATTGGTATTTTGGCAGATGTTTTACACTGGATGCCCTTCCTGATGAAACCCTTCATGATGAGAGGGGCAGCAACAGCAGGATTAAACCTCTTAATATCATGTGTCTTTGTTCCCATTGTCTTCTCTCTCAATGCTGAAGGAAAATGCTGGAAAAAATATTGCATGGGCTACTTTATGTGTCCTTTTGTCTCTGAAATATTGACCAAATGAAGTAACGTGAAAACCTGTGAAAGTGGAAGATGTGGAAAGCATGTGAAGACATTTTATTCGTAATGTTGTGATAAAAACAAAATGAACTGTTAAAATAGCACTTGTTTTCTGAGGAAGTCACAAAACGTGGCTTTATTTTTCCAACTGAGAGTAGGGGCTCAAGTAAACTGGATTGTCTCTGTGGTTCCATGCACAGACTGCAGCTAATTCCCTAGTCTTCATGCTGCTGGGTGGCAAGGTGTATCTAGATGACAGGGCAAGTGATTTTCCTTTATTCAGCTGGAACTGGGGAACCCACAGCAGCCCTCAAACCAAAGATTTACAAAAAAAGGAATAACACAGAAAAGGTGAGGGATCCCCAAGAGCTGCTTGTCTTTGTTCATACATTTTTACAGTATGTGTGGGTCATTGTGGATGCATGTGTCATTTCATCTTGAAGAGTAAAGGTAGTCTGTCTGCTGTGAGGAGGGGTTACAGCGATATGGATATAAATAGCCACAGGACCCCAAATGATTTTTTCTTATGAATGTATTATGAATGTTTTTTTAAAAAACTCAATGACCTCTCTGGTTGCACTGGTTGTGTACAACTTACTAGTTAACATACGTGTCGTGTGTGCCAGGATTTGGTACAAGCCCAACAGAAAAGATTTATTTTCCAAATTGCAATAAAAATGTGTGATGTTATTTCACACAAACCTTTGTTTAACTAACAAAAGTGCAAAAAGAAAGATTTTCAGTAGTTTCATTGACTGATTACATTTTGTAAACATACACAAATGTAGAATTTGATGGCTGCAACACGCTCAACTAAAGTGTGGACAGAGCTAAAGACTGAAACATTCACAGAATAGTTCAAGTAATACACTAGCAGTTTGGAAGTTTCCACATTAAGCAGGTTAACTGGGAGCAGGTGATTGGGTATAAAAGTAGCATCCAGCACAGGCTTAGTCTTTGCAAGCAGGAATGGATCGTGACTCACCCTTTTGGGGCAATGTTTTTGAGAAAGTTGTTAGTGAGATCACTACAGTGCGGCTTTGTAGACACAGAACGTGTGTGCTTGACTGACCCACTGGCTGTTCGGATCCATCTCCCTTTGAAAATATATGGAGCAGCATGAAGAGGACAAAAGGAGAAAGGACCATGGACTGTTGGCAGCCAAGGTGTTCTATCAAGCAAGAATGTACACAATTTCCAGTTGCAACAGTACAACAATTAGTATTCTTAGTTCCAAAACCATTAAAAAATATTATCAGCAAACATTTTTTGGTTTTATTGCATTTATATCTAAATGCAATAAAACCTAAACCTAAACTTTTCTGGGACTGGGGTTTGTATGTTTTCCACAGAAATTGCTGATTTCTACCGAAAAGTCCCTCTTGCCTGTTTCTGTAAGTGTCTCTCTATTGAAGCATTTCACTAATGTGCGGACCTACTCTTCCACCACGGAAATATTGATACAGCTTTTTCTTCTGAAGTATGAATCAAGTGCTGGTAGATTGACCAAAGTGGCAACAAGTGGCAGCAATCAGTGAGCTTCTTTTTGCAATCAACATTGCCCTATCCTGCCCTTGATCAACTCTCTCTGAATAGAATCAAAATCATGTTTTATAGATTTTCAACTGATTGTACAAAACATTGCCCTGAAATTTTAACTTCAGTTGGATTTGACTTGAACTGAAAAAAATCATCATTTGAATTACTAATATAGTCATTAGTTTTGGCCTTTTATAGTGGTGTGACATACTTCTCTGAAAAGCAAGTCAAAACCTAAAATACATCTGCATAATGAGAGTCACAGATATTATTAAACACATAATGAGAGTCACAGAAAAGTAAAGATAATCAGGCTGAAAGAAGAGCATGACACCCTCCCTTAACCAAAATGGCATCCCTTTCATAATCTATTGAAAAAAATACTTTATTATTTGGGTCTGGACACTATCTGAAATGGAAATGGAGCAGACACACTCGGGCACAAAAGAAACAAGCATAAAACAGCTCAGAAACTTTTCATAAAGCTAGATTTGACCAAAATCAAAACCAGGCATGATAATCACACTTCTTTCAACCAATAGGATCCAGTTTTTGAAGACCAAGATTGAAATTTATAAGCATTTTTACTTGTGTTTATGTGGAATTGGTCTTTTAATTACCCTGGTCTCCTTATTGGCTCTGAAGCCTTATTGGCTTTGAAGGTGGCTAAATATTAAGAAATGTGAGGCAAAATGGATAGAGGCAAACATTACATAAAGCTTCAGCAGGCTCACTAACTTGAAATGAGTTGAAGTTACAGTTGACACAGTCCAATTTTTGTGATTTTTGTTTGCTTGTTTTTTTTTTTTTTTGTTTTTTACATATTTGGGTCTCTTTCTTCCAGGGTCTCTCAGGGGAAGTCTATGAAATACTTTTACCTATCCTTTGTTTCCTTCAGGTACAAACTGTGTTCTTTGTCTTATAAGGCACAGCAGAGACAGGAACAAATTGCGGGTGTCTAGAAGACAGCAAGAGGAAAAGCTAAACTGAGTTACAGTCACAGATATATATCCCATAAAGAGTCAGAGCAGGTCTTTCTCAATTTAGTTGCAACTGCAACAATATCCCGGCTATCTGCATTGGTAAAAATTCACTTTCAAGTTAACTCTCATTCAGTTAGAGAAGGAATGGTCAGTTAGTCATATTGAACAGACACAGACCTTCTACTAGAAGACATCTTCCATCCACAGCTCAGCAGGAAACTATTAGTTTGTCATGTTTAATGGAAAAGTTTTCAAAGAGACTGAAGAGTAGTAATAATTACAGTAACCAATGTACACACGGGCACATCACAGTTGCTTTTAAGCCTTTAAAAACATTAACATTATTTTTAAATGAGGCTCACATTGGACTAACCATGGCTTGTGTTAATACAGAGAGCTTGTGTCAACACAGAGTGCTAGTCATATTAATGCTGTTCCCCCAACAACGAGTGCTAATACTAATGAGTAAAACTACTGCTCTAACTGCTGTAAAATGTCACAGTTCACATCATAGGCTCAAAACACAAAAGAGCTGACAAATGAAGCAGCTACTGGAACAGCATACTAACTGCTGGGGTTCTAAGCAATAAATATTATGAAGTTAATGAGACCACGAAAAAACTGGAGAGTCGCACATATTTTGACTGAATCCAAATATCGCGCTGCCACCAGTGTGGTTAAGGTAAGGTTAGGTAACTAAAAGACACAGGAGAGGCTACTGAAAGGCCACAATTACAGCTGATCAAAGTGAGTACATATAATCATATATGAAGTTAAGCGTGCTACATACATTTGTGAAAACACATGTTTTCATGAAAACCTTTACTGTCTCTACAGGAATTTTGAAGGTAAGCGGCAGCCAGGTGCTGCTAATCAAATACTCTTGGTTAACTGATCATCAGCCAGCGTGAGCACCTGTGTAAAAACAGAGGTTTGGCAGTTTGCTGGTCCCAGCAAATTTACTCCCGATGTCAGACGCTGAACACATGGCAAAAAACTCAGGAGCTACATGGTAGACTCGACTGGCCTCAGTTAGCATGTTACATGTTAAAGTTCATGACAGTACAATCAGAAAAAGACTTAACATGTATGACATGTTTTGAAAGGGTTACCAGCTTTGGTTTGCAAAGCTGCGATGAAATGGAGAAGGCCGGCCGTAATGCACAGTGGCCTGTTTGGGGAAAAAATAAACAGCATATCAGCACAAACACCTCACACCCACTGTCAAGCACGGTGGCAGAGGGGTGAGGATTTGGGATTGTTTTGCTGCCACAGGCTCTGAGCACCATGCAGTCACTGAGTTGACCATCAACTCCTTTGTATAACAGAGTATTCTAACATGAGAGCATCAGTCTGACAGCTGAAGCTGGGCCAAAGGTGGTTCTACAAGCTGTTGAATCATGTAGTGCACTTATTTTTTTCCCACAGGACTGTGAAAACTTTCTCTCTTTTTTGACAGTATGTATTAAAAATGAAGGACAGATTTTTTTTCCTTAATGAGTTTTGGAAAATTCTGCTAAGAAACTGCGTGAGTTTTCAGAGACAGTCCATGCTAGTGGTCTTCTTCCTAAAATCACCATTTACTGACATAACAATGCCAAACACAGCAGATATAAGAAGTGAGGCAGTAGGACATCAGCTAGGGCTGTGTATTTGGTGCTTAACTTGTTGAACTCTAGAAAATTCGCTTCACACTCTTCTGTACTGTTAATCTTGTTCTATTCCATACCAAACCAGGACCCTGTAATCATTTTAACTTTAATAGGAGCCAATGCGATTGTACAGCCTTGCTGACCCACTTTCCTGACAATTTCTAAAGAAGCCTTCACAGCAGGAGTTCTGTCTCCAATGAATTTTTCCTCAAATGCAATTTCTGTCATATACCATCAGGCTGGAATGGTTGGTTACATTCGAAAACCAGCCTGCAGCTGCTGAAACCTTTTGATAGAGACCCCTTTAAGAACTGCTTTGGCCCGAATGCCAATGCCAGTGCACCCCAGAGGAAATGGATGAGACAGATGCATTGTTCATCACTGAATGCATTTCAATGTACTGTCAGTTCTACATGTGGAGCCCGGTACAATACATGCACTTTGCCAGGGAACTTTGGCCCACTTGGATTCTGGCTGTTGCTCAGAGCACTTCAATGAGTTCATATAATTATGAGAAACCTTAGCGGCTGGCAGAGGCTCATATGAATTAACTCTGCACTTATATGTAGATAATTGATGCCTGAGGGGAAATCAAGAAGCACCAGAAGTGTCAAAAATCTTTATCTCTGAATAAAAGCAGGACATTTGTAATAAAGTCACTGCAATAAATAAACTACAACAAAGGCACCTTTTTTACACCTGCAGCTGAGGACTTGACAGGATGAGCTGCGATAATGAGACTGATTTTGTTCTCTGTGGTGTTTGCATGTGAACGACAAGCTCGTCTGACCGGTTAAAAAATCCACCACTAGGTTACATAAAGTCTGCAACAGTTATTCAAGAATAATAACCACAGGCACCTGTAAGCCAGCCCATAAAACCTCTGCAAGTACACTGAATTTTAGTATGCACTTATTTATTTAGAGCAGTATGTTTGAAAGGATGACTTTTAACTACAATATTGTATTTTCTGTAATTTTTATTTGACATATTTCATTCCTAGTGCTTATGTAATTCATAAAGGATGTATTGTTACAGCTTATTCGTGGTTGGTGCCTCTGGACTGACGGGGGTGGAGGGTGTCAGAGCAGAAAGCTTACTGCTGATAAGCACTTATGCTTTTCCTTTAGAGCACCCATCTATGGCTATGCACTCACTACACAAGGGTGTGTTGTGGCTCGCTTCAAAACCTGCAAAATAACAGTAATGGAGGCCCTTAGACAACAGAAATGGATAAAGACCAAGAAGCTCAAAAATGCCTTCTCTCTCTACCGCACAATATACAGGTGGGAGTTTAATTAGAAAGAGGGAATGCGAACTGAGCAAAAACTGTACTCAAGAGGCATAGCTCAAGCAGCATGGCAGCTGAGCAGCAGCAGCTCCAGTGGTCCATCTGTGCCCACACAGAAGGCATTCAGGTACAGCGCTGGATTGAAGCATTCCAAGTATAGCCCACAATCACTGTGAAATGCAAAGAAATACACTCAGTGCAGTTCAAGTTGCATTTTCAGGCATAGACAGGGCAAATGCTTAGACGGCTGCATTGATTAAAACAGAAGTGTACTCCTTTTTCCGTCCTGCATGTGACAGACACAAATATATGCAGCGAATATATACAGTGAAGGCATGACCTGTTGTACTGACAGCCGATGTCTCAGTCTCAGGTCTGTTTGTAGTGAAACTAAATCCCCCTGCGACAATATTTCAATTAAAAGCCCGTAAAATGTATTCAAATTAGCACTGCAAATAATGCAGTTAAAGCAGGGAAAGTGTTAAATCAGTCCAATATTATCTGTAAGTGAGCAGATGTGGTTTTTACATTATAGACATTACATGAATGTGGATCCACATGAATGTGGTTTCCACTTTGTGATTGAATTCATTGAGTGTTGTAATGATTTGCAAACATCTCATACTGTTGCAGAAATCAGGGTGCCAATTTTGAAACTTTCAAACCTTTCACAAGAACCTTCACAACATGTTGCAGAGCTGTGTAATTACTTCTTGAATTTCTTAAAAGCATCCTAATTTTTCCTGACCACACTGGGCTGGTTTGGCAAATTTTTCCCCCAGTTAAGTGTCACAAACTTTTTCAAAGCAGCTGCCAGGAACGTACCACACCTCGCCTTATGAAATTATAATGACCTCGTAACATGTTATGTGAATTTGTAACATTTTCCTTCTGCTTCCTAAACAACTTGTCACCACTCTATAATGGCTTGAAAGGAGTCTTAAACGCAGCATTATCATTATCTTATCCGTTTCACAAAAACAGCACTCCAGAGGCCACTCCACAACCAATCATTGTAAATTTCCTGTCACATGGATCTGGACTCACTTTTGTGTCCGTGGGATTGAGGCTTATTTGTCCTTCACACTTGCTTCTGCTTCACTTTAATTAATTTTGCATACATTCAAAGGCAAACGCACACATCTGTTTTTAAATCTGTGATATCATATTAAAACAATATTAATACAACTTTATTTCAACTTGTATTGGTAGTTCTAATAAATGAACAACCAATCATGCAGAACACAAGCAGAGAAAAACAAAGCATGTTTTAAAAAAGAAAGAAAGCCTTACTTGTTGCTGCCTACATTTTAGATGGGGAACTTGGCTTCATCACTTGAACAGAAAAATTACTAAAGTGTTATAAATGATGTGTAATTTATATATGGTTTGCCTCTTTCATCTGTATGTGCTTCATGTCATTTGTGTGCGATGCATGCCAGCGACGGATACACCAGCAGGACTGTCTTTTACATGTTATTATTCCCTCTGCATAGGTACAAACCAGTCTGATGTCTGTAAGATGCAAATTTGTAATGTGCCTCTTTACAAAATGTAAGGAGGAGAAAGTAAAGCTATTTGTGTTAAAATGTAAAGTAAAAACTGTCAGGGAAATAAATACTCAAATAAAGTACACATGCCTGAAAACTTCATTTAAGTACTTTGTACTTTGTTACTTTCCGCCACTGGTCAGATCGCGGGGACGTTCCACATGGTGAAAAGTAACCTTGTGACCTTGTGACCTGCATGTCTCAGGCTAATCCAAGCAGTAATAAATATTCTATAGGTGCCTGAAGTGTGTGGATGTTCTTGGGAAAAGCAGAGATGAGGAGCTGCAAGTCCGAACACAAATGATCATAACACAAACAAAATGTAACATATATTCATTTTATTTTATACCCACCGTTTTTATTACTGTTATTTTGTTCTTTATTTTGTTTGTTGTACCTCATGTGTGTTGTTTTATCGTTTATCACTTTGTAACATCATTAAGAAATGCATAATCAGGTATACAGCAACCACCTGGCAATTTAAGATTAAAAACAAGGTGGTTTCCAGAGACAAAATATTCTGCCAGATGAACTAAGTATTACAGACTGTAAAAAAGAACAAAAATCAAACAAACAAGCTTTAAAATGTTACAAGCTAAGGAGACTTCTGTGGGAAAATCACCACGTCTTGCTTGAATGATTTCAGATGCAGCAAAGATACAGCTGCTTAGTTTTGACTTCAGTGTCACTAATCTGAATGCGAAATCACACTTTGGAGTGTGGAAGTCAAGGACAGACTGATAACTCTAACACAAATGCTGTTTGGTTTATATCAAGGCAACAAGTAGAAGGTTATATTAAATAAAACAATTGTGTGTGTAAGCAGCCTGCTGGACTCAGTGAAAGTCAACACACTCCCCATCTTGCGGTATCTCTAGGTCGTGCTCTTTGCTGACTTCATGCATTTCAAGTTTGGATCTTTATCAAAATTCAGCTGCACTCAAACACGGCTTGAGCTTGAACTGACAGTCTTGGTCAGATGTGAATAAATAAAAGTTCCACATGAAAGGCCTATGTTTCATTTTAACTGACTAGTAAAAGGAAGTTTATCATGCCTGTATTCATACAGTTTACGTCTGCAGTGAAACTGTCAGGTTATGTAGCTTGCAAACAAAATCAATCAAAAATGGATAATTCATAGCAAGCTGAAAGCCACACTGATCAGAAGAGCAAACCTCATTTGTCTCGACCAGACCAGACATTCCTCGACATTCCTAGTCGTGAGCTGCTCCTTAATGATGGTCAGGTGGTGAACAAGGTGCGCGTTTGCCAAACCAATTAATCTTCATCCTCGTTAGGCTCTTCTCTTGTAAAAACCCACAAAAAATACTGTTCAAAACAGAGCCTGACCGATACTAGATTTTTGAAGTCAAAAGTCAGACTTTGAGGACGTTAAAAACAAAATAAACCAGCTAGTCAGGGTGGAAAACTGGCTGAAAATGAAAGCTGAACTGTTGCCGTGGACGTTCCCTCCACGTCAGCCTGAGGCAGCTGCTGAACGTCACTGTGAGACTTTCTCGCAAGAGAAAGTTTGTGTTGAAGAATTGTTTTCTACTTTCACTTAATTGATTACAATAAATCAAAATAAACAAAACTTAATCAATAAAGAAAGAGAAAAAAGTTTTTCCTTGGGGATATTTAAACTCGCAACAAACCCTCTACATCGCCCATCCCTTATCCTACTGAGATGCAGCTACCAAGTACAGCATCCCTGAGGTTACAATGCTGACACGACAGAAAGCTGATGGTTCTAACAGCTGATCACGTGACACTCAGACTGACACAAGTGGACCTTATTTAACTAATTATGTGACCTATGGTAGTAACTGGCACCAGATTTTATTTAAAGTGAAGGTTTTTTACATCAGCACCACTTTACAGATTTTTATTTATCAGATTTTTTTTTTGTTGTTTGTATATATTTTAATCTATAATATAATATAATATGTATTTTATAATATGTATTTTTTTCATTCAAATTTAAATTAAAGGTTGTAACACAAAGAAATAGGAAACATGTTGGGGGATACTTTTGCAAGCCACTGTAAATTTTAAATCAGGATTTTTTTTTAAGTGTCTCTATCTGGTAATGATGCCCTTCAGTCTCAGGAAGGCACTAACGGCACAACAATTACCCCAACAAAATTCTGTGCTCGAAAACTTGCTTTGTCAAGCAGCACAAAGAAGATGCCATGCTACATAGAAAGCAATTTCTTTTGGACAAAAAAAAAAGAGCAACAAAAGGCATGTGGCCGCCATGTCCACAGCCAACATCTGCACCCTGTTATGAATCTGCTGCGTCTGCCAGGCAGCCAGCTATTCTAAATCACCATGTCTGTTGTTTCACACTTATCTCTGTTCATGATCCCACCATCTATAGAGATCTTTTTTCTTTTTTCACCTTTACAAACGAGATCCTAACTCAAAATCAGTGATATCGAAGGACGTCAGACACGCACAGCACCTAAATTATCTGCATATGCACATCCAATATGTTCAGCATTAATTATACGGTAAAAACAACTACACGCCAGATTATGAATGTGATGGAAGGATGTTGGAGAGAATTACAGAGCTGCTCAGCCAACATGTGACACAGCCAAAAACCTGTGGACATACAGTTTATGGTAAGCTGCTGACAAGACACCCAGAAGAACAATGCCATGAAGAAATACTTTAAACTGCCACAACAAGGCTGGTTAAAATAATGTTCTTATTTGCAGCTCATATGCTGACTGATCAATACGATAAAAATAAAGTCCCTCATTTAGCCAGTGATGAATATGTCCTGGTATATCTGAACATTTTTTTGATGTTATGACTACTCTTGCAAACATCTCAGCCAGGGGACCACCCAAACACAGAGACGCTCTTTGCCACTTGCTCACAGTGGAGCTGAGTGGGAGGATTTGCCACAAAAAAAACTTGGCCACCACGCCAGAACTTCAACTCCAACGCTTTGTTAGCAAGCTTAAAAAGTGACAGACGGAGGCAAAATAAATAAATAAGGGGTCCCCTCAGCGCCTTTGGGGCTGCACTCAGAGAGATGCTGCAACAGTAACTGGCAAGTCTCTGAGGAAAATTACAATCCTCGGACAGCACCATATATAAACCTGAAGAGCTTAAGAGCCTTTAGAGTGGGAGGTGAGAGACACGGACAGAGACATATTGAGGGGGGGAGGTGTATCCCATTTCTGGATGGCTGTGGAGCTTTTTAATTCCAGCATTTCTGACTTTTCTGTGACAGTACTTTCCACTTCTTGATGATCACTTAAAGCCATCATTCAGCAGGGGTTTGGACAGGGATGTCTCTTGGCTTGTCCTGTAAACTCGGGCTAAACATAACCTTTGTTGAGTTTAGGATGTGTTTCACTTGAACCCACATATAGAAGTCGAGCTTTGACTTTCAGCTAAGTGACACACGGCTACAACTCAGACTACAACATAGACATCACTGACTTGATATCCTGTTTATCCCATCTGACACATCCCTTTGGAACTTCTTTCATGGTATACAGAGCAAGCACTACAACAAAGCACGACACGTCTGTTTCACATTAGTAACCAGCAAGACTTTCTTTTGATTTTTAATATTTACAGGGTAGGAAAAATGTTGCAATTCCTAATATTTCTGCAGAATTTAATTCTGAAGTCTGAACAGTGTTGAGTCCAATGATGTTTCATCAATACTACTAAAGCATCCTCTTGTTCATTTGTTGGATTGGATTGGATTACTTTACTGTTATTTCAACTACATATAAATACACAGTGAAATGATATAGCATTCCCCCAGGACCCAGTGCCCCATACAAGGCCGGGCCCGCCTCAGGCCCGCCTCAGGCCCAGCACAACACCCCGCCCGCGACGTCCTCTTCCCCGTCCACCGGCATCAGGCGACGCCGAGGACTGAAGTCCAGGTCCACACAGGAAGCCGAGATCGGAGCCCCCAGAAACATCAGCCCTGCGACGTTACTCCCCCCGGAAACCAAAAACTTTGGTTCACGGACGCTGCCCAGCAGGTCATGAAAAACAACGCCGCTGGATCACCAGTTAACCTCGTCCATGGACGGAGCTACGACCTCCAACTTTCAAAAACGAACACCACCGTCCCGGCGCCCACAACATCCGAACACCGGAATACCGAGTCAAAACATGGACAATCACAGGGGTACAAGCACCACCTTGGTTCCGGAGTGGCCGCGCGCTTCCGTCACGCCGCCATCTTGGCACGGATAGTTGTTGCCAATCAGAATCAGAATCAGAATCAGAATATTATATCAACTCCAGGGGGGAATTCAAATCAAAACTACATTTACCCCCTCGCAGCTATATGCCTCTGTTTGACAGTCACATCCACATTTGAGTTGAAATCTGTGAAGTAATTTTCTGTGGGTAGATTGTTTAAGTAACATTTAAGGGATTAATTCATAATGTTCAATGGGACAGACCGACAACATAAAACACAATGCCTCCAGTAAGGTGACTTAAGAATCCCAAGGAACAGACTCAATGCTGTACAACACCAGTGTGTGAAAGGACTTTCAGGTCATGTAATGATTATGGTTTTTATGTAGGAGATAGAAGTGTTTGTTTCTATCACAAATGTAAGCATAACCATTTCTAAAGCAAATTTTTAAATAAAAAATTAACACAATTTGGTTTACTTCTAAAGCTGTTCTGCTTCCAGTACCCCTCCTCTTCTTTTTCTTTGTATGAGTCACTGAAAAATTTGAATACCTGTGTTTTTGCTCCATTTAGCTGACCCACAAACCAGAGAACACATGCACTGAAACACAGCGCAGGTTTTTATAGGGAAAGGGGAGAAACAAAGAACATCACAAGCTGAGGAATGCACAACCTTAATTCAAAAAGCCGTTATCTGTGCTAAGGCTTTATTCAATTAAATTCTGTGAAAGCAGCCATTTTTTCAACAGCCAGTGAATTTGACTGAACGTGGGTTCATTATATTAGGCAGCAAAAGAGCAGCGTGTGCAAGGAGAGAGCACTATGAGTCAACCAATCCCACGAGGTCAAAAACATTTAAACAACATCAATACTCTACCAATGAACGAGGCAGTATCTGAGTTGCAAGCTGCAAACGAAATAATATCTTAAAACAACTAATCAGAGGGCAGTCTCAGGTCACCTGGTTGCACAGAACAAAGCACATACACACTCATATGGGTTGCAGCCCCCCACACAGGAAGTTATAGAACTTCCCAAAACACGTCCTGAAAGTTACTGACACCTCAGTCAGGTTCTGTAAAGGTACTAACCAGAAGCTTTGACTTATGGTTAAAAACAGCAGTTGTGATGTGATGGCCCCAGGATCACAGTCATTCTCCTCCTTTCAAGGTACAGTAGATACAGAAAGTGGACGCACCCCTGCTAAAATCACAGGTTTTTAAACAAAATGAGACCACGATAAATCATTCCAAAACTTCTCCCACCTTTAATGTGACCTATGACCTGTACAGCGCAACTGAAAAAGAAACAAATCCGTTAAAAGGAAATATTCAAAAAAGATATTAAATTCACAATAAGCTGGTTGCATGAGTGTGCATACCCTATAAATAAAACTTTGTTGAAGCAGCTTTTTTGCTTTAATTACAGCATTCAGTGTGTTTGGGTAAGAGCCCATTAGTATGACACATCTTGACTTGGCAATATTTGCAAAAAGAAGATTGTGAGGGCATCTCCTGTGCACCCCACAGATTTTCAGTGGGATTTATGTCTGGACTCTGGCTGGGCTATTCCAAACATTTCATTTTCTTCTGATGATATTGTTTTTGTTCTTTTTTTTAAATGTTTGCTTGGGCTCATTGTGGTGCTGAAAGGTGAATATCCTCTTCAGCTCAGCTTTCTAGCAGACATCTGAAGGTTTTGGCCAAAATTGACTTGTATTTCAAACTGTTCATAATGCCCTCCATCTTGAATGAAGCTCCAGTTTTAACTGAAGATAACAAAGCCAAATCATGATGCTGCCACCACCGTGCTTCACAGTGGGTACGGTGCTCTTCCCGTGATGTACAGTGTTGTTTTTTGCCAAACATACCTTTTGGAATTATGGCCAAAAACTCAATGTTGACTTCATCAGATCATAACACATTTTCCCACTTGCTTTTGGGGGACTTGATGTATATTGATTTTGTAAATTTAGCCAGGTCTGGACATTTTTCTTTTTAAGAAAAGGCTTCCATCTTGCATCCCTACCCCATAGTCCACATATGGAGAATATGGGAGACTGTTGTCACATGTACTACCCAAGCAGTACTTGCTAGAAATTCATTCAGTGATGCTATAAGCCTCTTGGAAGCCTCTCTGACCAGTTTTTCGTTGTGTCCAGTTCTCAGTAACGTCACCGTGGTTCCATATTTTCTCCACTTCTTTACCAGAGTTCCCTGTGTTCTATGGTATATGTAATTTTGTGCAAATTATTTTTAAACCCTTCTCATGACTGTTGACCAATAAGATCTTTGATGCTTTGTCACCTCTCTGTGAACCATGGCTTTTGCTATAGGATGCAACTGAGTAATTGTCAGGAAAATCCTACGAGGGCAGCTGAACTTTATTTGGAGTTAATCAGAGTCACTTTAACTGATTAATTAATTAATTAAATGGCAGGTGTATAACCAAAAAAACCCACTGAATGCTGTAATTAAAACAAAAGGTGTTTCAATAAAGTCAACAAACACAACCAGCTTATTGTACTTTTTAAATTTTTTTTATAGTTTACCCCTGTAGTCACCTTGAGGCGACTTTTGTTGTGAATTGGCGCTATATAAATAAAATTGAATTGAATTGAATTGAATTGTAGCAGATGTGTTTCTTTTTCAATTGAATTATACATGTAACAGGTAACATTAAAGGTGGAAAAAGTTTTGAAATTATTTATCATCGCTTTATTTTTTGCATAAGAAAAACCTGATATTCAGTCTGTCTGTGTCGTCACTCTGTTCATGCAATCCAAGACCGACTCCATGACGCTGAGATCCGGATCAGTGGTAGGCTGGTCACCTTCTGCAGGACTCCTCAATGTCACTGTGTTTACAGTAAGTGTCCCTGCCAGAGGGGTTCAGTGGCGTCCAGCTTGTGTTCGAACGCTTTGTGTTTGTTTGTTGTAAAAGGAAAAAAAGAGAAGGCTGTAGCACAACACAGCCTGTGCTGGAGAATATTTACATTTTTATTTTAACAAATTGCCGAGATGTGAGTTTGCTCAAGCTATGCCCAGCAACACAAGGGGCACAATAATGTGTCACACCATCTGTTCCTGCTCTCTCAGCTGAAATCAATCCAGTGGATGAAAGCACCCTGTGCCTGTAAACTTTCTCTCTTTCTTTCCTTTTTTTTTTTTTTGCTCTTTTTTTTTAAAATTGTAAGCATATCTTGATTTCCCCATACTGTAAACCTGCACATGGAAACTTCGAAAACATTGTGCTTTTGGAAGCACTGTATGGAATTCATTTGGCAAGACAGCTACACACGAGTATCAGTCTTAAGATTTTGGAGCTTAAGGATTTTGAAAAAGATGTACCAAAATGTGTCAGTGTGTGTTATAACTGTGTTATAACCTATAAAATCTGAAGATATGAGCTAAAATCACACGTTTTGTCACACTTTACACAACAACATAACAGCAAAATCTCCAAAGCCTTGGAAATTAATTACAAAAGCAAATCATAAGGAATGAAAATTGTGGGGAAAAAAAACCAGGTAGACAAAATACTGATGTGGACTAAATAATGAGTCTTAGTCACTATCACAGCTTTCTATTTGTTTAGATTTTCTAAACTAAAAGTTTATAAATAAAATTAAATGATTGAATTGATTAAATATGTGTTATAACCTTGGTTCCAAAAAATTTAAAATGTTGCATTAAATGCAATGATCACTGCAGAAAAAAGACAAATTCAAAACAAATACACAAAAACAACAACCATTATTCTTCGTTTAGTAATGGACACAGGAACCCTCCATCCACAAATGTTAAAAGGAGAACTCCATAGAACTATCAATTAAAAAATAAATAAAAGAAATTAAATTAAAAAATAAATAAAATGTAAAAACAAATGTTTTGATTCTTTTTTTTTTTAAATGATCAAGTCACCTCCTTATGGTTAACAGTGAGAGAGAGCAATCATGCTTTGTATCAGTTCACTGGTAAAAGTTTGCATGTATTCTGGTATGGAATACATTGGTGCACAGGGCATTCTGGGTAATTCCTACACCTGTGAAGGCATCATTTTTGCTGAACACATGCTGCCATCCAGATGAATGGGGACCAAATGCTACCAAAACAACAGCAGTTCTTCTTGCTGTGTCATTATGAGAAAAGTTGCTGAAAAAAAATTGTAAACAATCCCTTTTGCAAGTTTTTAAAAACATGTCACTCACATCAAATTAATCAGTGCCCACATCTCCACAGAGGCAACATATCCAAAGCTGACAATGAGAAATCTACTTTAAAAAGCTCATTTTATTACAGGGTGGTATATTTAAATTCAAGCGTAAAACTGTCTTTTAAAGCATGACAATGATGTGATGATTTTTCTTTATATGCGCGCTGCATGCAAAAAAAAACGACGCTCGTGTCTCTCGACAGCGGGCCTGGAATCAGCAGTGCAGATGCAGTGCGTTGCTGTGACTGCTCGAGAGACAGCACAGTATAAATAAACATAAAAAATAATTAGACAATTTGAAGAACCAAATAAAAATGCTCAATGCGGCAGAGAATCAGAACAGGATCTGTGCACTTAAAAGGCTTTGAACATGAAGTCACCACACTGTAGGAATCAAAGAGCATTGCCTAAAGCTGTTGTATGTGTTTCCCTAAGGCAACAGGAAGAATCTCAAAAAAAGAAACGTATTTTAGTCACTATCTGACTTTTTAAAATATCTATATTTTTTAAAACCCAATAAAATAAAACAAACACTGTCATAACCACAACCTGCTGAAATGTGTTTTAAACTTTCTAAACTTTCTAGACCCAAGAGTACAAGCCAGTACAAGAAGTGACTGTGGCTCAGGAGTGGTTTGTATTCTAACTGGAAGGTTGGTGGTTCCCTGGATGCTCCAGTCTACACGCCGAAGTGAGCTCAGAATTGCTCCTGATGGATCCATCGGAGTGTCAGTGGGCGCATGATAGTTCAGTACCTTTAAAGGTATAGAATAAAAGTGCTATATGGATATATATGCAAATGAGGGTTTGAGTGCTCAATTTGAGTGGAAAAGCACTACACCAGCCCATTTACCAAGGACAAACACAAAGAAGGGGCTTTACATTTGCCCTTTCCTTAAGACACTAGATTTAAAGCATTACTATTGAAAAATCTTTCTTGTTTATGTTTCAAAGCACTCAGCTCTTTCTAGATTTTATAAAGAGGTCTTCAGGGAAATAGCAACTCTGCCATGTCTCTAAAATGTAAAGAAAAGCTTCACCAAAAGCTGCATGTCCTGAATATAATTTCATAGTCATCACAGTTTGGTGGCTTGGTATTTTCTTTTTGTTTCTTTGTACAAAGTGTTGTGTGTGCGTGCAGGTGTTCTCTGCATCCTTTTGACTGAATTATGGTTGCTCTGTGAAATTTCAAAGGGAAATTTGGGCAGCATTTTGAGGTCATAAGCAGGAGCGGAGAAAGTCTCGAAGGACGATGAGATGGCTGGCATTCGTGGCAACATTTGGTAAGGAACAGTTTGCTATATTCCAAATGGGCGGAACACATTATGTCTCACCCCACTAATATTATATTAGGGCTTTATCTAGAGACAACAGAGCAACACAGATTTCACATATCCTATGCAAATGTGCCACATGAAACACATACATTTATTATTAAAATTAAAAAAAAATGAGGAGTGTGTTTCAGTGGAAAAGTTTGATCTTTATTCCTGCCATATATGATTCCCTTTTAAGAAGTAAAAGAATAACTAATTAAAAGGTTTTGTACATTTCTTTATTTTTACCCATAGGTAGTTTCAGTCTGCAATAATTTAGTCATCCATATTCACATGCACAAAATAAACAGACAAAAAATACGAGATAAACATAATATAGCATAATGAAAAATAAATACAGTACTTCATTTCTTTCAGTTTTTCTCCCAAGGAGCCAGACATCATTTTCATCTTTTAAAGTAATCTTAACAGTTCTCCAGGCTTTCTGAAGGCCTTTCGAAGTGTTTCTTTGGACATTGACAGTTTTTTCCACTCATTTTCTGCCCAGTCCTTGTACCTGACCATTTTCAGAGGAATGTACTTTTGTTTGTTGAGCCACTTAACACCCTGAAATCATTCAAGCATGTAAAAGGCACCTAACAAAAGGGATGAACCAGTGTTATGTCAAACCATAACAGACAACTTAGCAAAGAACCAATTTTAGGCCGTATCTTTAGGTTCTTTGTTAGTAAACTTTCACAAAAACACGTCATTTGTTCCCATTTCTTTAGGTGATTCTACAAAATAAATGCCAAAGATGACAAACTCTGACAGGCATAAAATAGGGTTTTTACATCAACAACTTGATTACCAAATGAAAACTTGGCACATTGCAGCATGGTGTGAAGTGTCTGATTTAAAAAAAAAATACAAGGAAACCAAACAAGTGAAAAACAAAAGAAGTGGCAGACCTAAAAACTAGCTACAGAGCACGAACAGCAGCTGAAGACTGTGTCTGTAAAGAGTACGGGAAAACTCCAGCACAGACCTGACACAGGACCTGACACAGGACCTGACACGGGACCTGAGAGCTGCATCGGGCCTTCAGCTGACCTGTTTACTGCTGGTCTCATCAGAAATGGTCTGAATGAAGGGTGACTGTCAAGAAACCTTTCTTAAGAAGGAGAACAAGGAGAAAAGCCCTGGACAAGAACTGGACGGAAAATGAGTGGCAACAGGTCTTATGGAATAATGAATGGACCTCAACATTATTGAAGCAGTGTGCGATCATCTTGCCAGAGAACAGAACAGAAGGCAGCACACATCCAAAGAAGAGCTTTGAGATGTCCTCCAAGAAGCCTGGAGAACTATTCCTGAAGACGACTTAAAGAAATGACAGACAGCTTGGCTAAGAGGGCTCAGTCTTTTTTAAAAATAAAGATGCTCATACCAAATATTTACTTTTAAGCTCATTAGCAATGTACCACCTCTGTTTTTACTTTATTTACTGTAATTCCATTTTTGTTTGCACATGTTTCAACACATTTTAGTAAATTCCTGCTTTTCTAGAAAAATAAAAATAAATGTTTGGCTCAGTGTTGTAAATAATCAGACTGTCACTGCTGGTCACTGTGTGTGCATGTGCCTTCATGGCCACTTGACAACAAGTGTCAGGAGGTCTGTGTTGGATCTATTCAGCTATAAGCACTTTTCAGGGGCAGAGATTATGTCATTGAAAGGCATGCTTTGAACCTGAATTACCAACAAACAGTGAATGAGCAGTATAGGCCTAAGAGAGCTGTGAAGAAGCTGAAAAGGAAGCTAGTAGAGAGCAGAAAAAGGCTGCTGCCTTATATGTAATTCATATTTTTCCTCTTGTGATTCTGCTGGTAACTAAGGATTTGTGCTTGTGGAATCTTCAAAAACCTGATGATTAAAAGCCTTGAGGTGAGGAAGACTCTCATTGAACAAGAGCTTCTCCTATAAACATCTCAGACTGCTCTTCCTTCAATGTTCGCAGAATCTTGGCCGCCGGGAAATGAAGGTGTGTGGATTTGTACATCTGACTAATCACATGTCAAAGAAAGGCTAAATACATTTAAGATAGGAGGTGACGCGGCGCAGAGGGGAAGTAAAGATGACTTAGCAGCGCTGCACAAGGTATTTGCTGGCAAGGTTACAAATAAATTGTATTTAGGAGTGTGAAAAATCCAACTGAAGCAAAGTAAAGAGCGTGTTATACCCGCTGGGTTAAATGCAAATCCATGATATCTCACTTGAAACTTCCAAATCTGCCAAAATTCTCCTTACTGGGGCAAAACTTACAAATTGATGAAAATTGATGGAAAATGCAAGATTGGAATTGCATGCAGCAGAATTCCTCTTTCACACACACAGCTCTACGAATAGCATTCTAAAGCTTGAGATAAAGTACTTTCCCTGAGACTCTCAGCCTGCCTGTCAATCAATCAAGACACTATGGATAATAATAGGCCGAGTAGGTAGTGATTTCATGCTCCCAGCAAAGCAAACAAAAAGTGGGAGGAAAGAAGAAGAAGAAGAGAAAAAAAAAAAAACATCACAAATGCCGGCTTATGAAATTCTGCCGAAACCTAATATTCGACTTCAGGATGGAGCGTATGGAGGCATGTGCACTCGCCCTGGTTGAGATGAGTTAATTTGTCATTGGGAAAATTCTGACAGCTGTGTGGTAAGAGGTTTCCTCTGACAATCTCCGACTAAAAATAAATCTGAACTCAAGACCTGGGAGACATCGATGGGTTCATTTGAAAGAATTAAAAATGGATTCAAGACAGCTCAGGGTCCCATAATGAGAAACTGCAGCGTCTTCTATAGCACATGTGATGAGCACGGGGGTAGCAGCACATTGTCCCTGTTTAAAAACAATGATTTGCTGCCAACTAATTACATGATCTTATGGAGCCCAATCCCACACTCTGCCTCTAAACTGTTTATGCTGACAAGTCAGAGAACTGATTGGGTTGTAAATTGAACAAATAAACAGCCTACACACTTGACAGTGTGTGTTTTTAGACTTGCCATTACAGTCATAATCTATGTGAATTAATGCCTCAGTGGGACTTTAAAGTTTTTATAAGATCCTTGTTGACTTGCCATTCCAGCTAGCAAATTAAATTATATTCCACAGTGATATAATAATACGACCCCATTACCGTAACATGTGTTGTCACAAGAGCTAAAGCATACTTTTAGCATTTCCTGAGGTGAGTTGTGTTCATGCAGACAAGCTGGACGCTGGAAACTTTACTGAACATTTGATCATTATTGTTTCTTTTTTTAATTCCACTCACAATCATCACCGTCAAGTGCACGCAGCACATACTACAGCTGTCAGCTGTTTAAATGGTCCAAAAACATTTGGGATTGTTCTCCAGTTTTACAAAACACAGTAATTAGTTTAGTTATCATTACATCTTAATGTTGTGTAAGAGGGTTTAGAAATAGATGAAATTGTTCAGATATGCAACTGTGATCTTCCTTAGTGAGTCTGATAAGAAACACAAACGAACCAAATCAATTAAAAAGTCCAGTTTTACTGTCAGATGTGTACTATAGCTCACTGTGCAACTTAGAACTTTATTAGACCCTGTCCAGTTTTTCATTCTGTTTAATTAAGCCTTCACTCAAACTACTTACTTTAATGACGCTCAAAATGGAGAATACAGATGAACTTGATATGAGGGATTTTTTTTTCCTTGCAAAGTATATGAACCCCATAGAAGCAGCAGCTAATTGGAAGGTAGCATTACATTCAATTGATAGCAATCAGTGGGATGAGGATCATGTGTGAGAGGCTGCTTTTTATTTGAGACCAGGAAAATATTAGTCTGATCTTCCACAACACGTTTAACCCTTTATGACCTACATTAGAACAAGTCTGCCAGAGCTTATCTTCACATTTCTAGATGCTGTAAGGCCATTTTTGGAGCATTTCAACTTACTAAACATCAACACAACCTTTATATCACACATTTTATTAAGTCCATGGTCACTAAAAAAGGTTGAAAAGTACAATAAACCACAAAGAAATTGATTTTTACACACATTTTTATAGATACTGCAATCCCTTAAAACTGCAAAAAATTCTTTCAAAAACAAAATGCATATTGTGCACAATTTGCAAAATGACAGCATCTATATAAAAAAAAACTATTACCAGTAGTGTAATCAAAGTTCTAAGTGTTCCAGGAACTTGTATACAAAAAGACACAAAGTCAAACATTACTTCTCAATGACAGAAGCGGAGCTGGATAGGACTACAATTAAAACATACAATTCCTGGGAAAATGACATCACCTCCTGTTGTAGCTGTGAGTGGCACACATGAACATCACCTGATTGTTGATGCTCACAATGTGATGACAATGTAGGAAGTGCTAAGAAGGAAGCAGCACTCTGGGGCACGCTGATATAAGTGTAACTCCTCCAGCTGTAAATGCAAAAAGAATCATTGTTCTAATTTGGCTGCAATTCTACTGGCATTTGATAATAGCTATGCAAATGGAATCACGTAGGTCTTAAAGGGTTATAAAAAAGGAGCTGTCTAAAGACCTCAGAATAGAGTTGTCAGCTCTCATCAGGCTGGATAACTCAAGCTTTAGACATTTTCATTTTTTTTCTACAACATGAAATGCATACGTAAATACCCCACTGGTAAAGTAGGTTTTCCAAAGCAGGCAACAAGTGACTAACTAATATGGGATGGTCAATGTCATCACATTGTAAACAGGTTTGCAGTTGGTGTGCAACGTAGGAGTGGGGAAAAAATCGCTACAGCATTGTATCACAATATTTTGCATGGTAGTACCGTATCAATACAGGGAAACCAAATATCGCTATCTTATTGTATGAATTGCTACTGGATTGAACCTTTTTAGTACTAGAACAGCAAAAATAAATGTTTTTTTCTTCAGTCCGCCTGTAGTCTATGCTTTTATCTGTTTTCAAATTCTTCAATTGCTGAAGGAGCTGCAGAAGTTTTCTTGTGCAAGTAGCACTGTTCAAAATACATGTAATACTACAGTAGTCCACATATGTTTGCATTCAGTTAAAATGGACTTGACAACAAACAAACAGTTCAGTTTGTTAGTTAGGAGAGATTTTAATGACATTGCCAATCTGTCTGCTTGACAATCCATTTTGCAGCAATAAAAAATGACTAAAATGAGAGGAACAGACTGAGAACGTTATCAGGTAAAACATACTGACAAAGTTTATCTTTGGAGACACAATTTACAGTTCAAAAAAGCTATTAAATTATAATATAATGGAATTTATGTTACTGCAATACTCAACACATCACCAAATTAATATCATATTGTGGGTTTAGTATCATGATAATATAATATAATATAATATAATAGTGCTTATCCAGGTCTGGCTCCGAGCAGAGAAGGCCAAACTCTCTTCTCCCTGACCACTTCCTCCAGCTCTCCTGGGGGTGCACCAAGGCGAGCCAGCCAATGGTATAATCTCTCCATCATGTCATTGGTCTGCCCTGTCACTTCTTCCTGGTGGGACATGCCTGAAACACCTCACCTAGAAGGCGCTCATTAGGCATCCTTATCAGATGCCAGAATCACCTCAACTGGCCCCTTTGGTTATGGAGGAGTAGAGGCTTTACTCTAAGCCCCTCCCAAAAGACCAACTCCTCACCCTATCTCTAAGACACCCTTCAGAGGAAACTCATTTCCACTACCCGTATCTGTAAACTCCTTCTTTTTTCACTACCCAAAGATCATGATGAATAGGTGAGGGTAGCAACACAGATCGACTGGTTAATCAGCAGCCTTACCGTCACCAGAACAGACTGGTACAGCTTGTGCATCACTGCAGACACCACACCAGCTGGTCTGTTAATCGCTCGCTTCACTCTCTCCTTACTTGTGAACAAGACCCCAAGATATTTGAACTCCTTCACTCGGGGCAGCACCTCACTCCTGAACCAGAGTGGAGGCAGCACCTTGTTTTGGCTAAGGGACATGGCATCGGGTTAAATCTCACTCCAGCTGCCTTACACTCGGCTGCAAACCGCCCCAGTGGCAGCTGGAGTTCATGCTTGATGAAGTCAAAAGAACCACATGACCTGTGAAACACGGAGATAAGATCCTGAGACCACCGAACCTGACGCCCTTCACCCTCCATCCTTGGCTGTGCCCAGAAATTATGAACAGAACTGGTGACAAAGGGCAGCCCTGGCAGAATACAACACCTACTGAGAACATGACTTACTGCTAGCAATGCAAACCAAGCTCTCACTGTGGCTGTACAGAGAACAGATAGCCTGCAGCAACGAGGACGATATGCCATACTACTGAAGCATCCCCCACAGCAAATCCTGAGGGACATAGTTGAATGCCTTTTCCAGGTCCACAAAATATATGGAGACTGGTTGAACAAAGTCCCACATACCCTTCAATATCCTCAAGAGAATGACGAGCTGGTCCAGTGTTCCACAGTCAGGACAAAAACCACATTATTCCTGCTAAATCCAAGGTTCAACTAAAGGAAGGACTTTTACTCTCTAGCACCCTAACAAAGACTTTCCCAGGGAGGCTAAAGAGAGTGATCCTCCTGGAGTAAGAACATACCCAGTATCCCCTTTATTAAAAAAGAGGGACCACCACCCCAGTCTGCTAATCCAGAAGCACTGTCCCCAACTTCTGCTGTGTTTACGTATTGATTGCAAAGAATCAGAATCAGAATGCTTTATTAATTCCAGGAGGGCAAATTGTGTAAAGACAGGGAGATGCAGACAAATGTTACAGCAGAAGGGGTTAAATGCTCCTTCTTGGTGTCAGAAAGAAATCCAAAAAGCTCCATTCTTTCAAACACGACGAATTCAATATTCAATATAATCTCAAAAAATAATTGCACAACATGCTGCTGAACAAATAAATGAATAATGAACAAACTACATTATAATCCTGCAGGTCAGACAAAGAAAACCCTTTGCTTTGATGATAGACTTGTGTTGCTTTCCTGTCACAAGACTGTCTGCAGTGCATACAGGGTCTGAGGTAACCACTAGTCCATTTACTGAGATGAACAGCAGACTTTCGCAGTAGGAGTCATTAAAGAAGCAGTGTATGTTATTTAGTGACACAAACAGTGCAGATTGCAACAACTGGATACCTGTCCTCACCGCCCTCCCTTTCCCAACATGCTACCTGACAGTGGCTGTCTGAGAATAGAGTCTTCAACAACCACAAGGACTTCCAGTCCAGAGGTTTGTGCACATAGATATTAATTAGAAATTAAAAATCCGAAATGCAATTCAAGTGAATTAGATTCAGAAAATAGATGTTCAGTTTTTATACCATGAAAGTAATAGATTACAGCTGACGAGCAATGTTTGTGATCCTGCACTGTTTGTCTGCTTGAGCTACTGTAGAAACACGACAGCACAACATGGTAACCCCTATGGAAGAGGACTCGCTCATACTGTAGATAAGAATACTTCTTTGTAAATAAACAAAGAGACAATTATTATCTTGGAGTGATTTAACATATTAAAAAGTGCAAATATGCATATTAGACTCCATTTCTGATAGCAGGCCAGCTTAATTGTTACATGCTGCTCCTTTAAATAAGGAAAAATGGCTGACATTCATAACATGTTTTACAGCATCAAGAGCCAGAGGTTCCCACTAGCGATTCCTTCAGTGAACAGCAGATCAGGATTTATCTTTTGATGTAAAAGTGTGGCTGCTCCTCTGTACCGGCCCATTGTCACAGCTGCCCCACCAGTTGCAAAGCCACCAAGCAGTGAGTGAAACCGTTCTTCAGAGCTGCCCTGCATATCAAGGCTTTCTAGCAGGATGTCACAGACAGCAGCCCCAGTGCGTGACTACAATCTGACAAGTTGAAGTTCCAGAGCTTACCTTCATGGGGAATCCTGATTTAGATGATCAGGCATAGACAAAGACAGGGGTATGTAAAGGCAGGGATATATTGTCCAGAGGGAGGTAATCCCCATTTCCCACAGCAAATCCCATCTAACGCATCAGTGCGGTGATGTTAGAGTCATGCAATAGTGGCATATTTTGTCTGTAGCCTAACATTAGTGTTTTACTTCAGCAAACTGCACTTAGGCTTCAAGTTGTGTGTACGAAGATTATCTCATTAAACAAAATGTGGAAGCATCACACACTTTTGTTTCACACAGGGCTTTTTTTCTGCAATTACCTGGAAGCCATATTAAAAATCTCTTTTACTGTTTTTTGGGCTAATGTTCATGCTGGGATACAAACAAACAAACAAACAAACAAATAAACAAGAGCATCATCCCTGTGGCATTACAGGGGTGAAAGGAAAAGGCAACTGCTCTCCAGAAAAAAAAGATTGCTGTCCATCTGCAATGTAGATAAGCTTCTAGTCACAGTAGTGGTGTGCCAGTGTTGCTCAAAAATACAAGTCTTACTTTCTCTGTGCAGCTGCTTATTCCATCATTTCTGACAACTCATAAAAAGATGTTTAAAAGAACCAGTCAACAGCTGGCCTCAGACTGCCTCCACACACAGACAGTCGGCAGCTGAGTCAATCACCAGAGGCAGACTGGAGGCTGGAAGGTGGGAGACATATTCTAAAATCTGTCTGAAATTTCTCAAAAAATGAAAAACTGTCAACAGCGAGATCTGTATGCATTACAAACAACTGTGAAACGGAAAAGAATTAAAGAAACACTGCTGAGGCACAAATGATGTAAATATTATGACAAATACTTTGAGTGTTGACTAGTTTATGTTAATACACAAATCTCTCTTAAGTGTGCTTAAAACAACTAATTTGATTGTTTTGTCATAAAACATTTGTATAGTTGTGGTCAGTTAAAAAACGTCAGAACAATAAACCTGAATATCTGACTGGATCGGTCATTTCATGCCAATATTAAAGTTAGATATACTGTAAGAAGTGAGGAATTACTGTGGGAAGTTGGCCCATCTTCAAGCGATAAATCCTGAAAATGACAGTGGTAACATTTAGTGATGCTATTAAACATCATGTGTTATCCGATGTGTCTGTGAGACCACTGATGGTAACCTTTATATCTGGCTGATGGTCTATAAGTTACTGTTCCTGCTGCAACTATCAGTGCCATTCTAGTGAAAGATTGATTTTTCCATCTCACCGTGGTGCACAGTGCAGGCAGCTATGGAAAGATTTGTTTTACAGAGGGCTCTCATTCTGATGATGAAATCGGTTTTGTCTTTTGTGTATTATATTTACGATGCTGATTTGGAGGACTTTTGTAACTAAAGTTAGTCCTTCTTTTGAAGTTAGGCCTAAATGGTAGAGTCCCAATGTCCTGGGGCTATGACACATATGTTGAATGTTGCCTCTGTACACCACTATGGATATCAGAAAGTCAAAACGTGACTGAAGTGCAGACTTTCAGCTCCAATCCAAGGGCTTTCACTAAAGAATTGCATTTACTGTTTTGAAATTATAATCATTTTTATACACAATCCTCTCATTCGGAGGCTCAAACGTAATAGGACATCTGACTGGCAACCGGTTTCATGGCCGGGTGAGGCCTTTTCCCTCATTATTTCATGACAAACTAAGCAGATAAAAGATCTGGTGTTGATTCCAAGTGTTGAAGTTGCATTTGGTAGCTGCTCACTGAAACTCCCAGTGGGCTCAAAGGACTGTCCAAATCAATAATCTGGAACATTCTTAAAAAGAAGGCATGCACTGGCCAGCTCAGCAACACCAAAAGGCCTGGAGGACCAGAGAAGAAAACAAAAGTAGATGATTGACAAATTCTTTACTTGGAAAGAAAGAAAGAAAGAAAGAAAGAACGAAAGACTTCACAAAATCTAGCCAGTTCTCTCTCTGGTAGGTATACCATTATAGAAGTATACAATCAAGAAACACCCTCATGAATGTAAATACAGAGGCTTTATAACACGTTGCAAAACAACAACAGGAAGGCCAGATTGCACAGGGCCAGAAAACATATACACTTTTATTTTCCAGTTTCCAGTCTTTGGACAGATGAAACCAAGATGAACAGAATGATGAGAAGAGAATGTATGGAGAAGGAAAGGAACAGCTCGTGATGCAAAGCATACCACATCATCTGTCAAACAGTGGAGGCAGTGTTATGGCATGGGCATGTCTGGTCAGAACCAGTTCACTACTTCTTGGTGATGTGACTGCTTATTGAAGTAGAAGGATGAATTCTGAAGTGTACAGGGCTATACTCTGCTCAGATTCAGCGGAATGCTGGAAAACTGAAGTGTGTCACAGTGCAAATGGATAATGGCCCAGAGGATACCGTAATAAATAACCCAAGAGTTTCTGCAGACAAAGAAGAGGAATATTCTTGAATGGTGAAGTCAGTAACCTGATTTCAATCCAGCAGAGCAGCTTTTAAGTCACTAAAGACAAATCTGAAGGCAGAGAGATCCACAACGAGCAGCAACTGAAGGCAGCACTAAAGGAAACCATGGGTTGGTTCTAAACTTCAGGCAAGGATTTTCACCCAATTAACAACAATCCTTATTTAATATTATGTTAGTTTGTCCCATTACTTTAGAGCCTCTGAAAATGTATGCTAATGGCCATAATCATTTAACAGTTCATGCTATTTGCTTTTCAAACCCCTTGAATTAAACCTAAAAGTCTGCACCACATTTTAACAGTTTGATTTTCCACTTTGGTGGTGTAAAGAAGCAAAAGTTTAAAAAAGCATTATTGTTATTATTATTGTATTGTATTACTGTATTGTCAAAAAACCCCTGGACCTAACTGTATATTTAATTTCAACACATGTAAGCTGAACTGTGTCTGTGCGTGTCAACTTGGTTATCGCCAGTTGAGAATGCGATTGTAGCAATAACAACAGTCCAATTGTTAGAGCGTTCACACAGGGTTAGCTTATATTCTAAATAAATCACCCATAGCTAAGCAATGCCATTATATGTGTTGTACCTATAAGGGACAGTGTTCCCAGCAGGCATCAACAAAAAGCTTTTCTAAATGCATCGCGAGGCACTGAAGTAAGTCAAACTCAATAACATATTCTCTAGAGCTCACCTCAGGGTCAAGCCTGCGGTTAAAGAACAACCACTAGTGCATTGACAAACACATATAAGAGAGCCCTCTGCCACACCTCACTGCTGCTTCCAAGATGAGATTTTGCAATCAAATCAAAGCTGGATTATTTTAGGCACCAACCTCTACATTTCAGCAAGTGGCATCAATCCTTGTGTTTTTTCAGGCAAGTAAAGCGGTGTCATACAGGGTCACATGTGACAAGAGAGACGACAAGTCATTTGTAATATATGGCTGCAATTTAATCCATTTCCAGGTGAAGACCACGCACTGACCTCATTTACTGGAAGGGTCCTCCGGATGGCAAACACACGCTCCGTGTCAAATAGGTCATGTAAGATGTCCAGCATAATAATAGGGACAGAGCCACATTGACAGAAGATATCAGGTCCTCACTATCAGCTAGTAAATGACTAATGATTAGTGCTTAATTGCTTTCACCCTGAAAAAGTTTCAAATAGGCAGAGAAAAAACTTACTTTTGAGAAGCTCCTTGAAATATCTTCAAATTCTCAGTGCAGTCGTGCACAGACAGAACAGCCTGCTGCTGTCTAAGCCGGAAATCTCACTGCAGTGAATGTCCCAATGGGAGGGATTTATTAAAAATGATAATCCTTGGCATTACCCAAGTGACCTACTCATCCTGATAACTTAATATCTAGAATATGTGATGGGCTGTATTTGAGATACCCTGTAAAGTCATATTATGTGCTTACAGGCTATAATAGAGACTTTCATGTGACTCAGATATTCATTCACACACATTAAGGTGTGTGTCATAATGCTGGTGCCTAATGTCCTGGCATTAAAAGATGTCAGTTAGTGTTTGCATTGGGTATAGGGTTCTCCTACAGGAGGCTCTTCACGCTTTTCTGCATAATCAGCAGGAACTTTAAGGTAGAATTGTGGTGTTACTGTAAGTCATTGATGTGCTCACCTAATTCATTCAAGCAGGTCAATTCTCTGTTAGATCATTAAGATGGAAAGGCAAAGTAATCTGCACAACACTAATGGCAATTCAATCATGAAGATGGAGACAGTGATCTATATGGTGCAATATGTGTCTTGCTGCTATGGGGGAAAGTGTTAATGCCTTAAAGGAAGCTCCGCAGAGAAAGCAGGCCAGCCTGATTCCAGATATACCAGATCACAATGAAAAAGGAGCCAAATCTGCCCTTCACACAATACACTGTGTTGTTGTGGGAGTGATTCTCCTTGTGCTGTTCACAATGGCTGCTCGTCAGGAAGGTTTTCATGGTTTGTGTGCGTGCGCCTGTATGAACACATGCATTGTCCTTACATGTAAAAAAGGTCAAGCTAATTTTGCAAACAATGTCCTGATAGATCAGCTGCTGGTCACGCTTCAGCGATTCCATCTCCTCGCTCTACCTGCATAGCTGCACACAATACAAAATACAGGGGAATTGTGATTGTCAGTGAATTCTCACTCAATGGGCTTTACTGTCCTTTCCCTTCAAAGCTGCCCCGCAGGAACAACTACACAAAGTAACCTGCGTTTCCAGAATATGTTGACAGAATTGGATCAGTGGGTTTATTTGAACTCTCTACAAATCCACTGATACAGAAGACAGCCAATGAAATGAAAGTGCGCTATACACAAATGATCTCTACTCTGCAGTTTAGTTGATTCAAACTCAAAGATTTCTTGCAAGGAGGATCTGCATTCAAGATTATCACAAGGTCCATGTATTACCAGATAATAGGTAAATGCACACATGCATTTAAGTAAGTTAAAATATGGCCAATGACCGCCTGAATACTACATTATTGTCATGCACACCATTATCAGGTAACTTTTAGTGACAGCAAACATGCAGTACTTTTGGTTTAAAAACTAAATAATAATTTCTCCCAGTTTTGAAAACATATGCCTGTGATATCTGGAATGCTTTGACAGAAACCAGGATATTCTGGTATGTAAAAGATTTAAAAAATTCTCTGAGCATGTGCCTCATTAACCAGGTACAACAGCTAAATCTAGAAAAGGGTAAATACAGCAGTGTCCAGATGGCTCAAAGCCAGACTGGGTTGATGCTCACACCATCAGAAATGACAGTGATTATGCAGGAGTCAAACACACGCCTTCACAAACGCAGGTACAGTGACCAGATCCTGGCAAACCAAATGCAGGGCAAAGAGTATGTTGTGTCTGATAATGTGGGGCACTAATGCTGAGATTCATTTAGCATGAGAAGGACATATTTTATTTGCACGTGACCTTTTACATGGAGCCTTCATGGGTTCCTTCTGGGTACCCTGACTTTGTCCCAAAGTCATGCAGGGTTAGGTCAGTTGGTTGTTGGTGTGTGTGGGTGGCTGGCTGCCTCTCTGTGTTAGTGTTGTGATAGACTGACAACTATCCAGCGTGCACCCTGCCTCCTGCCCAACAACACCTGAGATAGTCAGCCAGTTTCTGTATTTTCTAGTAATCTTTTGGCTTTCAATGGGGATCCATCAACTGGAACATCACTTTCTAAGCTAATGGGTTCTTGTGAGACCCATTAATAACTGAAAGAGTAGGGAACAGAACACTCTGAGAATCACCGCTGTTATTAGACATTTCCCAGTCTTTATTCTAGGGACATTTTCTTTTATTTGTAGTAGCTTTCATGATATCCCATAGAAATCTCCATAGCTTGTGACTTTGGAATGACTGACTTTAAAAAACTAGACCCAATCAAAGTGTGGGACAGCGTTTAAATGTGTGGGACGGGGGACAAGGGAAAAAAATGCTGACTTTCATAAAGAAGGACTGATCACCCTAAGAGCACCTGATCAGAAATGAGGATTCTTAGAGGGAATCATAAAAAGTGTGCTTCTGAAATCATATTAATGATAACTTTATCTGCGACTCAGCACCATTTAGAGACCACTTAGAGTCAGATATTTCCCTCTGGTGGTGGCAGAAACCAGCCACATCGCTAAAAGAAGGCAAATACTGATGTTATAATCAACTGTCCCCAAGTGGCCAAAAATGCTACAATATGTTCCTGAAAGCATCTTCTTTGGGAATGTTACGCATGTGTCTGCCAAAAGTCACAGTAAAACATTGAGGGTGTGCAGTAATCTACTTAGAGACTCCAAACTCACCCAGACATCCATTAAGGGGCATGATCACACACACCACAGGCGTCACCTCTGTCAATATGTGAGCATATGCACCACATGCAGGGAGCAATAGCTAACACAAGGATTAAGACAAATTAGCCACCACACATTTATTTCTCAGATGCTTATTTGGGGATCCCTGATAAATTCTCCTGAAAACTACTTCGTCCCCCTGCTGTTCAGAAGCACTGGCTGCATATTTTTCAATCCGAAATCCCCATATGCAAGAAAGGGTTTCAAATGAAACTTCAACTTTCTCTTCGTGTTTTCTTCTCCTACGCAAATGATTTCAGGCAGAGGGGATCTTTTCATCCAGACACTGTTTACTTGTAAAATAAGCGTGCCACCGCACGTGCTCTATTGTTTTTTTTTTTCTTGATGCATCTTCTCACCACTAAAGCTCATTGACTGAGGTCTTGGAAATTCTTCAAGAGGGGACAAGGCACCCCAGAGATGCAGAGGGGTAACAATGAATAACGAGCAGGTGGTTCACATGGCAGCCCGTTCAAATAATTGGTGGTGCTTCGAAGGAAGAGTGGAGAGAGTGGCGATGGAAAGAGAGTGCAATAGGAACAGTGTTTATTATAGGAGTAAACTTAAAATCCATCCTGATGAAAAAAATCCTGTGGGGAAGCCACATTGTTTGTTATGCCAAGCAACACTGCAGCAGGCCCCACACAATGCATATTAACATCACTTTCAAAGAGAATGGCAGAAGAGAAAATAGGAGGAGTCTTTCATCTGTCGGAAGCTCAGTACGGCAGTGAACAAAAGCTATGAGTCTCTATTTCTGCCACTGTCCTCGTGAATCAAACACCGGTCAAAGTGCATTATATTCTTTTTGCTTTGCCCGGTGACTCCATAAATAAAAGATGTCAAAAGTTTATTTTTTAACTGCTAATCAGTCTGTGAATATTTCATTTTAAAAAATAAGTGATAAACAAAAAGATTTATCGCTATAACAAGCAAGGCTACATCTGAACCATGGTCTATCTCCCTGTATATATATATATATGAAATTTAGTCCTAAAAAGAAAGATAAAACCCTCTGAAAATGTGAGAGTTCTACACAGCACTATGTTTGACAGATGATGTGGTATGCTTCAGATTATGAACTGTTCCTTTCCTTCTCCAGAGGTTTCTCTTCCCATCATTCTGACACAAGTTCACCTTTGTTTCCCAAAACTGGGCAGATTCTTTTAGAGGCTTTCTGGTAAAATCTAATCTTCCTCTGTGTTGTTGAATGGAACCGGTGGTTTGCACCTTGTTATAAACCCTCTGTTCATGAAGGTGTCTCTTGATTAAGATTGATTGGGTCTAGAGCCAACTGACATGGTAAAAATATTTTCTGCCTGCTGATCAGTATAGCGTGGTCTTCCTGCTCTTAAACAGAACCTGTGGTTTGCACCTTGTTGGAATCCATCTGTATTTCCATTCATGAGGAGTTGTCTTGGTTCTTCACTTTGATGATGATATTCTTACCTCCTTGCACATATTCTTAGCTTTCCTAGATGGTGTAAAGGGGCTTTTCTTGGCCAATTAAAGAGTTCCGTGATCATCCACCTGACTTGTCATGGTCTTCCAGGCCTTTTGGTGTGGCCGAGATGGTCAGTGCATTCCTTCTTTTTAAGAAAGTTCCAGATTTTTGTTTTGGCCACTGTTAGTTTTTGCTATTTCTGTGGTGGGTTTATTGTGATGTTTTTCAGCCTAATATTAGCAAGAGCAACCTTAACAATACAATTAAGTCTACCAAACACATTTTCAGTTCTCTCTTTAACCAGGGCCCTTGAACTAAATCACATTGTAATCATTTGCCAAGCTGACAGCCCAGCGTTTGCCGTGAGTAAGCTATTGTAGCTTGCTGCTTACATGTACGGTACAATGTAAGTAGTTTTATAAATCTTAAACAGAAGCCTGTCAGAACATGAATTATTTTAATTCTTCTTCTCTCCTCCCAGAAGACTGTGTCAGTGACAAAACCTGGAACTCATCCACAGGCGATTAACTAGCACCACACTTCTAGCGTTTGCTTTCATTATCATTACAAAGCTGGAACAGCACAACAGGAAATCAACAGAAGAGTAATTGTATGGACTTCTCATGCAGGTTTATTTATCATACATCTGAGGAGCTTCATTTTGTAACACTTCAATATTATGCTTTAGAAGACTGGGCTGGTAACTCAGGATTTTTATTTCTACGTGACTAATTTTCAGTAGCAAAGATATATTTTAAGGAAGTATGAGTACATGCTGTTAATTTAAGGATCTGGTGAATCTTAGATATGAGATGAAAACATGCTGTTTGTCAAAATTTTGGAACTTGTAATGTAGTGACTACAGCACTATTAAGCTCGAACAGCATGTGAGCTTAGGGAAACATGACTGCATTAAAACAGTAAAAGTCCACGGTGGATTGTGTGTTCATGGGTTCATTATCATTTGTTTGTTTTTCTAAATGTAACCACGGTGTCATAGTACTGGGGTTTTGAATTTAGCTTTAGCATCAGCTCCGTATTTTTGAGTTTTGACTGCCAATTCATTCTTTAGTATTTTGTGTCCTAGTTCTAGTCATTTAGCTTTTGTCCTGTTTGTTTTACAGTTTTATCAGTTCATGTTCTGAGCCTTAGTTCCAGCTCCTGGTTGTATTTTAAGTGTTAGAAGTTCCTGCTGTGTCTCATCTGTCTAATCTTCCTGTGTTTTTAGTCACTGAAGCTCATGTCTGTGTCAGTTACGTTGTTCACTTCCTGTTTTACTTTGAGAGCCTTTTTGTGGCTTGTGCTGTCTGTTCACTTTACTTCCTCCCCTGACCCGTCTTGATTATTGAAACCTGTGTCTATTAACCCACCTGTGTCCTATTCCCCTTATCACCTCATGTGTGTATATACAGTCCTGTCTCTCCAGCTGTGTACCCACTGCAGGCAAACGTGGCCCAAATCCATTTTCCTACCATATCTGATTTTTTTTGTTTTTTAATGACAGTTCAAACAGCGCCCCCAGTAGCGTAGTGGTTTGCACATTTGCCTTTGAAGCGAAAGGTCCCTGGTTTGATTCCAGGTGGGGACGCAAGCCCCTCTTACCACGGAGGGTTGCGTCAGGAAGGGCATCTGGTGTAAAAGCCTCTGCCAAATTACCAATGCAGATTAATCTGCTGTGGCGACCCCTTGATGGAGACTACAAGGGAGCAGTTGAAAGGTACATACATACCTGACAGTCTGAACAGCACAGATCCAATTCTTCCAGTCGGATTCAGGCCACTTCGTATCTGGTCCTAAATCGGATACGTCGCCAAAGTTTTTCAAAGCAAACTCAGTCTTAATGTTCATGTCACATTTCATCTGACTTTTACATCATTTAAGCGAGACAGACGTCAGAAATCTGCACCGTAGGAGGAAGTACGTGGCAAAATCAAATGTAAACAATGGATGAAATAAGCGTGACAGACAGCGTTGATGGAGCTAGTCAGTGGAAAGAAAGTGAGGTTTTACTCACACGCTGACATGTGTAGCATCCATATTTACTTCTGTAAACACTGCATGTGACGTCACGTCTTCTTCTGTGCATGCGTCACTTCAGGGCTGTAGACTGTTCACACTGGAGTCTGATGGCAGTCACATTTAAATTATAATGTGAACAAAAATCAGATCTTCGCAAAAAATGGGAATTAGACCTGCATTAAGACCTGCAGGGTGAATGTAGCCCCCTCAGTCCTTGTCACAACATCTGTTCTCCTTCATGAGTGAGTCTTTATGTTTAGTTCAGTTTTCAGTGGCTTGTCTGGAATGTTAAGCAGCTGGCAATTAAAGGTTTGACATTTGTTCTGATCCAGTTTGTTTGGGGTCTGCATTTGAGTCCTCTTCCTGCCCCATCACGACACACAGATAGTTATGATGTGAACCTGCCGCTGTGACAGTTTGTACACTTTGTACACTATCTCTGCTCACAAATCTATTAAGGTTAAGCTGAATTCATCCGGAACAAATTGATAAAGAACCCAAATATGACAAAAAAAGATCAGTTCTTGGAGTCAGGCTGGCCATTCAGTTGTGTCTCTAGTCAGTGGAGCAGCTCCAGTGTATTTAAAGTACATGTGCTGTACTATAGATACTGTCATACATCTCACTAATAGGCAAGTTTTTCTTCTTTATAGCTCCAGGAAGCAGCGAGAATAATACATCACTGAGGATCACTTCATATAACAGCTCTGCATTCTGGTTTGCCAAATTGGATTCCTGCATTATCAAGCACCTTCTAAAGCATCATGTTAAGGAATTTCCATGAAAGCTAATGGTTTATTCACTTTAGTTTGCTCTAATGACAATGGACCTTTTGGCTTCTTGCTGAAAAAGACACGGAATTTTGTATAGGACATTTTCAAAAACATTCATGCTGTTTAAAAGAAATCCATATATTAAGAACAGTCTGTGCACTTTTAATATTTAGCTGTTGTGTACAAGAATTGCACATCTGCTGCTTGTTGAACATCTGGGCTCATTTGCATATTAATGAATAATTATGTTAATTTGATTGTCATTGGTCTCTGAGATGCAAAAGATTAAAGCTTTACACCTTAGCAAGAAAAAGCCCTGTTTATCCCATTATTAAGAGTTCTTTTGGCCTATTTGATAAGTGACAGGCATAAACCTGTCAGTGACTGCGTGACATGAGCCATTTTAGGAGCGTCAGGTAAATCAGTAGAAATTAAACCTTAGATTGTACTGTCTAATCGGTGATGAAAGAGGTCATTAGAATGTAGTCTAAGTTAAGCAAAGCACATCAATTGCTCATTGTCTTCCAAGCTGTGTACAAAGTTTCATTTGGTTGAGTATGGACAGCAATAATCTGAAATGCTTACAAAGTTTATATTTGGCGGGTTTATTGCTGGAACTTGAAATCTCTTCACCAACCCAATTAAGAGGGATGATCTCATGATAATGAGATCTGCCTGAAAAACTAAAATAAATCAATCCCAGCAATGGCAAACACTTTCAGGTTTTTTTCCAAATAGTTGACTACAACTAGCAGATTTTTTGAAAGAAGGAATTAACTGGCCAGCTCAGCAACACCAAAACACCTGGAGACCACAGAAGGCAAATCATCTGGATGATCACATAATTCTTTACTTTTGGTGAAGAAGAACCCCTTCAAAGCTTCTGGTCCAGAACAACAGATGTATCAAAGTCTTCAGTTAATAGAACACTTCATGAACGTAGACGGAGTGTTCACAGGACGGTGCAAACAGAAGGCCACATTAGACAGATGACCAGCCAGAAAATGTTTAAAGTTTATATGCTCAGTACTGGAGAGAAAAATAAACATGTCAGGACAGATGAAACCAAGAAGTACTTCTACCAGAACAATGGGGAGATAAAAGTATGGAGAAGCCATACTTTGAGAATACCACAACATCAATCAAACATGGTGGAGGCATTGTGGACATGCATGGCAGCCAATGGAAGCAGGTCATTCATTTATTTTATATATATTATAGTTGCAGGAAGAATTCTGAAATGAATAGGGCTATTCTTTCTGCCAAATGTTACAAAACTGACTAGATGGTGCTTCACAGTGCAAGTGGATAATGACCCAGGGCAGTTCAAGAGTTTCCAAGAGACTTCCACAGCCAAGTCAGTTGCCTGATTTCATTCCAAAAGCGCAGCTTTTCGGTTATTGTAGACAAAACTGAAGGTAGAGAGACCTACAAAAAAGCAACACCTGAAGAAAAGGCCTGGCAAAGGGTTTCACAGAAATAAACATAGCATTTGACCATGTCCATGGGTTCGAGACTTCAAGCAGTCCTTGACTGCAAAGCATTATACGTTTAAGTATTTTAAAAAACCTTATCTTTAAAATGATAGTATATTCAATTGCTTTTGCGCCTTGGAAAAAAGGGGACTAAGTAGGTTAATGCAATATTTTCGTTAAATGCCTTAAATTAAATCTGGAAGCACTTCAATCAATCTTGGTGTACAGAGGAAAAACTACGAAAATTGTAGGACAGACTACGTATAAAAATGATTTTTTGAAAACATTTTCACAACTTTGGAATTACCAAACCTAATGGAGACTGCCAGATCCAACTTTTTTCAATATATATATAATTTTTCTTTTACTAGGAGTTGTCGCCATGCCAGCTGCCATCATGTCAAAAAGGCTGTTGGTAGGTCTGCTCGACAAGCAACGTTACCTATAACCTAAAAGCAGCAGGCTGAAATGGACTGGAACTTACATAGCGCTTTTCTATTTTAAGCACTCTTTATTACAAGCCTCATTCACATTCACTTTATTCACAGCCTTAGGTGCATTTTATTACACACATTCACACTCTGACGGATGCACTGGGAGCAACTTAGGGTTTAGTGTCTAACCCAAGGATACTTTGGCACATAGGCTGGAAGACGGAAGGGTCAAACCACCAACCTTCTAGTTTTACTGGTCAGCTTTAGGACTTGCTTTTTATTATTTGTATGTATGGGCATATCAGGCTTCAGTTTGAATATATCAGAGTTGCCCTGTTTGAATATGTTTGGTTGAACAAGCACTGTCTAATTGTTTAGCAACACATACATCCTGTAACAGCATCACTGTCTCCAGTAGCAGCAGCTCCCATCTGAATGGATATTAAGCCTCTTCTTTCATTAGAAATGAACAATCAGCTGAGTTGAGGAAAACTCTTTAGTCAGGCAAGAAGTTTATGTTTTAAGTTATTACTGAAAATTCTGTGATCCAGTATCTCCCCTCTTAACTGTGTTATATCTCTAACGTATGTCTGACCTGAACTTTTGTTTGCTTGGATTCCATGTCATCCACAGTGTGAGATCCCGTTTTTAAAGCCCATAAGAATGCAACGATGGACAACAGATAAAACATGTTAGAAGTTTATGTGAAGGAATTCTTGGTGGTACATCAATGGGTGACTCGGCTAACATGAACACATGAGAATGCTCATGGGAAGACTTGACGATCAGAGTGGGTTACAGTCGACAGCACAAAGCCATGCAGAACAGATGGGAACATAACCAGCTGTGAATCTTAATTGATCACATGCTAATATAAGCACACAGCTCATCTTGAAACAGCAACCTTGGAATTTATATTTGGCCTGTGTTTCCCACTCTGCCAATTGATATTTAACTCAACCAATGAGATTATCTGCATCACAAGGGAATATCTGCTTGATATAAATGATTATTTATGAGTAAAACACTCGTCTGCAATCAAATCTTCAACCGACTTTTGACTCCCTTGATTAGATTTGCATCAGCTTTGGTTTTATACTGTTCAGAAAATTTGCCTTAAGTGATATGCAATTAGGTGATGTGCCTCACTAGCCATGAATCAAAGTTAATGTTATTTTGGAATAAATATGGCCTAAGACTAGTTTTGCTGATTCATTGAATTATTTAGGCAATAATGATATGAAATGTACATTAATCAGGAATAATAATCAATTCCTCGGGTGTAGATACATCTCTCTGATTCACAATTTAACAACTTTAAAAATCACTACCAAAAAATTATACTTTTTTCAGCACATACACTGATAATTTTAGGCAAGCCGCCTAGTGGTTAGACTTTTATAATTACCTCCTGCCAATAACACAAAATGTATTTTTAAAAACCATTCTGGTATTTGATGAGGTTGTTTATTGTAATACTGTGTTTACCTGCTGCTTTGGTGCCTTTTTGAGAAAACAAACACAGGTAAGTGTTGTGCCACCACATGCCACCAGAAGAGCTTGGAAGCATCTAGGAATTGATTCTTCTCTGGAACTCTACTGGAAGATTTGGTGGATGGATGGTGTGGAGTCTCTTGTCTCATACCTTGGTCCAAATTGTCTCCAGTGTCAGATTTCATTAAGAGCCTGTGACTATGAAGGCCACAGTAGTGTGATTCACATAATTTCCATTCACATCAGCCAGTAAACGCTTTTACACTATGGAAGCTCCACTTTGTTTTTAAAGTTGTTAAATGTGAACCCATAAAAGTTGAGCAGCGAAACAAATTTGTACTGCAACCAGTCTCCTTTCAAGACACACAAATGGAAGCTTGATGGCAGTGATGCTGTCACTTGTCATTGTTCAACTAAAGGAGGAGCACTCCTACTTTTGCAACATCTACTAAGTTGTGTTGTTGTCATTGCTTTAAATAGAGCAAATTTAGTGTATCATATCATGTGTATCATACACTATGCTGCCAAAAATGTCACTGCTTAAATTTAAGTAAAGAAATAGGTAAGAACCTTTTATAGAATAAATAATACAGTAATTCAAGTGTTTCAGCTGGGAACAGGTTATTGAACCCTACCTGATGCAGTGAGTAACCTCTCTATTTCTTAATCAACCATATTGGAAGGCATATCATGTTTATGGAAAAGATGCTAGTCTGTTTTAGACTGTCCAATGAATTTTTAAAACCTGGGAAGACAGCGGTGGACCCTCGTCTGGACGAAATGTGGTCTGAGAAAGAATCTTGAATGATTGTTTGAGTAAATCAAATCATAAAAAATGAACAGTAGAAATCACGGCAATGTTTAATAGTGAAAGTAAGAACATTTTCACACACAGAGTTAATAGAGCTCAAGAGATTAAGATAAAACTGCTGCATAGGCTTAAGCAAACCACTTATCATTGAGGGGGAAAAAAAACTTTAATTTGCTAGTGAGTGTAAACACTAGACTACGGCACAATGGAAAAAGGTCACGTGGTGTGATCAGTCCAGAGTGACAGGTCCATCAGGTTAAGAAGAGTGCCTAGAGTAGTGGGGTTGCTTGGTCATTTCTAGACTCAGCAATGTTATGTCCCCACAAACTGAGGTCAGCTGACTACCTGTATGCACCGAATGATCAGGTTTTTCCATGGATCAGTGAATCTTTTCCCCCAGTTGCACAGGCATATTCCAGGCTGATGATGCCACTATCAAATAGTGGTTCAGAGTCCAGCCCTTCGCACCGTTGAGAACATTTGGGATTTGTTGGAGAAGACTTTTTACAGTTTTCTGACTTTCCCATCATCAGTTAAAGGAGCTTGGCAAAAAATTAAACCAATTCTGGATCAAAATAAACGCTGTGACATTGCAAAAGCTTAGTGAAACAGTGCCAAAGTGAATGTGTGCTGTTATCAAAGCTAAAGGCAGTCCAAAAAATATTAGAACGTGCAACATTTTTTGTTTTTTGTCCAGGCAGCATTTTTTATCAGATATTTTGAATGTGAAATGTAGACTATTATCTAAAGTAGTCTATTCCCATTTCACTGATATTGCCAAATTAGATCTCTTAGAACCATGTGTGGTCTACAAAAAAAATAAATAAAGAAAGAACCATGTGTGGTCTACAAATCTGGCTTGTCTGCCTCAAACCTTCTCTTAATTTTGATTATGTTTTTTTTTTAATTATTCATGTCCCTGCATTAAAGTTGCAGTACTGTAGCTAGTTATATCTGTTCAATAAAGGTTTGAGAATTTTAATCCAGTCACAATTTTAATATTTTCCTGTGAACTGCAATTGTGATTAAATGTAAAGTTGCATCATATCAAGTCAGTGTATGTACCTCAAAATACAACTTAGCACAGCATCTGAGTGTGCATGACTCATTTGTCTAGGTCTTCAGACGCTGATTCGTGCAAATCTAAAACCACTCACAAACATGCAGCCGCGCGGTGAGAAGCAGTTTATTGAATAGACTGTCAAGATGGGATCCATTTGATGGAATGCGCTTTGAAGGAAACAAAATTTCATCCTTTGTTTCAGTTCTGAACTACATTTTGTCAGCTCAGAAAACACAACCACACAGCTGTAAGTTCTGTTGATTCAAAATGTGAGTCTGAATCTTAACCTGTAAAATACATACATAATCCTGGCCACTAGGAGCAATCCACTATATCCACAATCTTCCACTTTCAGCGACTGCTCTTATCCACTGGAGAATTTAAGGGTTAACTGCTTAAAAGCACTGACTCACTCTCCTCACCTACATTCCCCTTACTGTTGCAGTGGGCAAACATCACATCATAATGTAAAGCTTCAATTATTCATGGAGTATGAATGCTGTGTGTCGTATGAAACTGCCTTTACTGAGCAGCTTGGTGCTCTAGTACAGGGCACCTCCTAGCATTACACTGTACACATGTAGGTATACTCACAGGGGTAATGTGCTTATTAAAAAAATCATATGTCCTATTTTACATTGCTCTGTGTTTTATACAGGGCTTGGTAGGACTCTGAACACTGTGGTGGACTGTTACTTAAATAGTGCTTTTCTACTCCATCTGAGCACTTAAAGCACTTTTTACTACAAGCCTCATTCACCCACATATTCATACATACAACTCTTTACTCAGCTTCTTTAAGTGGATTTAGCTATTACATGCATTCACACTCCAATGCAAATGTTGGGAGCAATTTGGGGTTCAGCGTCTTGCCTGAGGACATTTCGGCACATAGACTGGAGCAGCTGGAGATCAAACCACCAGCCTTCCAGTTACACAACCCGCTCTACCTCCTGAGTGACAACCACCCCTAATGTACGAGCTAAAAGCAGCTGTTATTTAATGAGTACATATATAATGTACTTCCACTGTTCAAACTATAAATCCATCTATCCATCTCCTGTTATGGGGGGCGGGGCCTATCCCAGCTGCCATGGGGCAGAGGTGGGGTACACCCTGGGCAGATCACCAATCCCTCACAGGGCTGACACAGAAAGACAGACAAGCATTCGCTACTATTGCGAATTTAGAAAATGGCAATTAACCAACCCCACGCATGGTGTGTGACTGTGGGAGGAAGCCAGGGTACCCAGAGAGAGCTTATGCAGGAATGTGGAGAACAGGCAAGCTTCACACAAAGAGGGGCCACAGGTGGCCAGTGGACTTGAACTCAGGACCTTCGTGCAGTGAGGCAACAGTCACCACAACATCACCACAACAGCATGTGACCCCAAACTATAAATAAATCTATTAATTAAATAAAGGTAACCACAAATCAAGAAGTGGCCATGTTGTCCGGTTAGCTTTGTACTAATTAGTAAACTATTTTACACCTATTGTATGCAAAATCTGACTGATATTTTTCTTGGTGGGAGTAACGGTAGTGCGTCGGGTAAGTTCAGAGGAGTCACCTCTAAGCCAGCACAGTATTCTAAAAATGATTTTTAAATTGCCCCCAGTGGCATTTGATGGCTGAACAAATGAAGACTCATGAAGAAGTGTTTAGGGTGGACGCTGGGTGCAGAAAGCCCACAACTGTCTCGCCACAGACCACAGTTCGCATTGGGACTCCTGTTTGTGGTTAAGGCAACAAAAGCACTTACTTCCAACTTGCCAAATACTGGGGAAAGTAATTAATATGGCAATGCTGAACAGAGCCTAGTCTGGTCTAAAATCTCTACTCAGCTTACCCTGGATAAATAAAGCCTAAAAAAAAGCTGTATGCATTTATTTGCTGCTCTCTCGGGGTCGAATATAATGGGAAGCAATAAAGACCTCATTCATTCATTTATCACCAGTGGGAAGATTGACCTCATTCTTCTGCACTGAGGGCACAGGGGTGTGGACCTAGCCCAACACAAGAACCAATGCAGATTTAGTTCAGTGCTTTGAGGTTTTGCTTAACCAAAACACATTTTAGAAGGCTAAAAGATGCAGTGAAATCATAGATTTCAAGAGGTCTTGTAATAACAAAGAGGTTTTTCTGAATAGTTTGCCTTCTTTTTTGGTTAGCATGATGAAACGTGCACTATTGACATTATTGTCACCTGTGATTAGTACCCTCCAACCTTCTCAGGCAGCACTTTATTGGCACTACATGTTGTGGGAAGACATAAGAATGAAAATATAGCTGACATCTTTTTCTCCACACTGATTTCTGGACAGTGGATTAAGATAATGTCACATCTATGAGACAAATCCCTTCCCCCTAACTTCTACAGCCTGGCAATGCAATTTGAACTTTCTTTCATGGTGAAAAAATTGAGGGAACATTTTCCTCTCCCTCCAGCTCTGTTCTGGGTACACAGCAACTGTCGATGCAGACATGAAAGATGAAGGTTTTCATTTCAAAACCCTTTAAAATCTGCTTTATAAAAACCAAAACAGTGAAACACCTGATTTTAATGCTCTCTTTTTAAATATACAGTACTGTGCACAAGTCTTGAACCACTTCTCATTTCTTGATATTTTGCTGGCAAAATGGGAAATAGATGCAAAATTTTACTGAAACTTGCAAACACAAATAAAAATAAAGCATATAAGGCGATGCACAATTCTAGTGAACTTGAATGTCAGTTGGTCAGACCAATACGTCCATCTTTATTCTTCAACACAGACTAAGGCAAGCTTTCTGGTCATCAGGAATAGTTCTCCAGGCTTCTTGAAGGACATCCCAAAGCTTGTCTTTGGATGTCTGCTTCCTTTGGTTCCATTGTCTGTCAAGATGACCGCATACTGCTTCAATAACATTGAGGTCCAGGCTCTGAGAGATTTCCTTACTCCATTAGACCTGTTGCCACTGATTTTCACTCCAGTTCCGGTGTAATTAGATAACTGAAGGGTCAGACGCATCCCTCAGGTCTGTCAGGTCTGTGCTGGATTTTTTTTTCCTATTTCGTAGGGGCCTGACTTTCAGATACTGTTTGTCTGATGTATTAGGCCTGCCACTTTTTTGTCCTCAACTTGTTCAGTTTTCTCATTTTTTGAGGACAAATTGCACACACCATGCCAAGAAATGCTGAGTTTTCAGCTAATAGAACTTTGAGGATCCCCTTTATAGCGCTAAAATACTCTTTTATGCCTGTCAAACTATCGCATTTTTAGCATTTCTCATAAATTCAGCTTAAAAAGGAAATAAATGGTGTGTTTTACAGGCTGATAGTAACACAATGCCTTAAGATAACATTTAAAATTGTTTTTGTTAAGTTGTCTGTCATGTGTAGACACAACTGTCAGGGTTCTGTGTGTTTGAGTTCTGTTTCTATATTATTTTTGACCTTTTGACCCCTTGCTTTGCTTCGTCTCGGCCACGTCCATGTCCTCGTCCTTTTCAGTCCTCTGTCTCCTATTTCCTGTTTTACTTTGAAACCCGTCTGGTCTTGTGTGTTGTGTTCAGTTTTGCTTCCTGCCCCTGACTGTTGTCACCCGTGCTTCACACCCTCCTTTCACCCATTGGTTGTTAGTCTGTGTATTGTGTCTCCCTCCGCTCCTTGTCTGGTTGTCAGCCTTCCATGGTTCCCGGTCTTAGTGTGTTTCGTCTCGCCCGTCTGTTCCACTGTGTTCTGCCCAGGCTTCCATGCCTCAGTCTTCCTGTCAGTCCCTAGTCTTCGTCATCTCCCAGTTTAGTTCAGTTTTGCCCCTGCCTGTATCAGCTTCGAAATAAAGCTCGCTTTGTGTTTGAACCTGCCTACCACAGTCCTGCCTCTGGGTCCGCCACACACACACACACGCTAGAGACCTCACACACAACACCGGTGTCTTTTTGTATACTGGAGTGATTCAAAGCTCAGCGAAAAGTGGCTTAACAAACAACACAGTACAGTATTCCTCTGAAAATGGTTAGTTAAAAGGACTGGACTGAAACTGAGTGAAAAAGAAGCCAATGTCCAAAGAAAAACTGTGAAACTGTGAAGCCTGGAGAGCCACTGCTCAAGACCACTATAAAATAATACAAGAAAGTCTGGCTCACTGGAAGCAAACTATAAAGACATGAGGGGTGGCTTAAGCCTTTTGTAATCTTAAAATGCTTTTATTTCAGAAAAAAAATGTTAATTAAGTTGAACTTTTGGAACAACTCCTTATCTAAATAATTAAAGGTATATTTGTGTCAGTGTGTGTCTGAGTATTTATCTGTGTGTTGCCATCACAGCTCTAAACAGATTAATTTGATCATGTATAGTAAGGACTTCCAAATCGCCCTTGTTTGCAGGCAGGATATCAAAGCTTGTTTAATGTGATGCGAAACTTTTTTCAGGGCAGCCACCATGAAACACAGAAATGACAGAGACAGACTCACTGTGAGCCATAAAAATAACCAGACAAAAAGAGAAGTCTATTTTCTTTATGTGAAATCATATCTGTCAGTAAGGAGGTATACTTTGTTCTCTCGGCAGTAAGAGGGAATGCTTTAGGTAAACTGAATGAGCTTGGTTCATTTCCAGCATGCTATAAATTCAGTCACATTGAATTTCCAAAACATCCCACAGATTTCATGCTGCAACAGCACAGACAAGAAAGAAAGGCTTTCTGTGTTCTGTGATTCACTCCTTGATACTTGGAGACCTGAGGGTCATTCTGCAAAAACGAGCAAAGAAATGAACCTGGAGGGGACCTGGAGTACTATAAGCCTCTAAGGTGGAACACCATTCATCAGAAAATAAGCCTTACTGCACCGTTTGCTTTTTCCCCACCATATTTGTTGTTTTCGATTTCACCAGCAATGCCATGTTCCTTTTTCTACACTGTCAGAGAGATAGAAAACATGGACTTCCAACATCTCTCCTCCAGGCTCTCCATCACTCAGCTGTTTTATTGAGTGTGTGTTCAATAGAAACAGGAAGCATGTGCATGTGTTCTCATAACAGTGTCGCATGTACATGAGCTGGAGTCCAATCTTATTGGGCATGATGTGCAGCAGCCTAATCTCCTTCTTAACACTCTTGCAGTGCGATGGCAACCCCTCCCACCACTGCTGCCGCCGCCACTTTAAACCTAGATAAGTGTATCAGTGCTGCCAGGAGGATGAATCCCCAGCCTGCCAAGAACACAAGCTTGCCTTTCTCATCAATCAATTTGACAAGGCCAGCCACAGAGCAGAGCCTTCCAGCAACCTGCCCCTCCCCTCACCCTCCACCCTATCAGCCCCCCTCTGCCCCTGTCTCTCTCCTCTGATCCATTTCTGAAAATACTGCGCCAATGTACTGTAGTGGAAAAAATGTGGCAAAGGAGATGGAAAAGGAAAAGAGGAAGGGCAAATGGGAAAAAGGGGTTCAGGAGTGAGAATTTACACAGCTTTTGTGAGGTGGACATCGCTGACCTCGTGAAATGCAAGAGAAAGGAGGTTAAAGACTCAAGATGCCATGAAAAACAGCCGATGAGTGGAACCATTGTCTGTACGGTTGCATGCTGGGGAAAGATGAGGTTGCGAGCGTGCCTCTCAGCTTGTGAAGCGTGCTGTTGCAGAATGCTTTCTCCACGTTTGACAGAATAGGTTGGGATGAGAGCAGGGCTCGGTGGGGGCGTTGTGGTGACAGAGAGGCAGACAACCCAACTGAGAGCGATAACCAGACATGCTGACTGGAATGGCACACGGGCAGACTGTATCTGATCATCTGGTTCACCCCATTGTGGCGCGTGAGGATTTTTTTCTGGATGAGTGCTGGGATTGTATCAGAGATCCTGTGATATTTGCTCAAGTAGAGACATCACAGATTTGTACCAAAACCTAGATAGATATGAATCCAGGATGAAACTGGGATCAGACTGCATTAGATCCACTGTATTTATTTTGACTGCTGTACGAGTAGAGCTGGTAAAACTCTAGGTAGGGGTGCATGAGATGAGAGTGCAGCTCTGTAGCAGCTGAAGTTGTACAGGACTACTGGCACAACCGTGAGCCGACATCCTACTGTATGTTGTTCACACAGCTATTTCAAAGCATGTGGATGCTGCAGGAACGCAGCACAGTTATCAAACCATCAGAGAGTGCATGAGTGTTGTCCTGGAAGACAAAGCAGAAAAGGCCAGTCTGCTAGAAGCAAACCAGTCAAATTTCCCTTGCACTCAGAGCAGATGGATTACATAAGCAGGAGCTGTAGTACACATGCAGACAAGCATGAAAAGCCAAATGTAAACATAACATAGCATATCTTCATGTCTGCCAAGCAGAGCATTCACTGCCTGGAAGCCCAGTTAATATTATAATCCCTACCGGTTGACAGCACAATACACAGCTAATAATCCTCCACTAATGTGTTTGTGTATTAATAATTCACATTTATTCCTGTGGGCTGCAAAATAATCTTTACTGCAGCCACTGTCTCTACCTCAAACATCACAGACGTAAGACGGCAAAGTTGGAAAGACGCTCGCACAGCGGCATAGGGATGGTTCGTGAAATCCAAATATTGCTTTATGGAGATTAGTGTTTACTTTCATAATTTAGCATGTTCAAGTTTACTTGAAGTCATTTTCATATAAATACAACCTGTGGAGCTCCAAAGGTTTTAGCTATGGCACAGTTTTAATTCCTTCACGTGGACAGAATAAGTGACAGGCGCTTGCTTTGAGGGAGGACTTTGCTTTATCCACACTGACTTGTTAAGAAACACAGTAGGAATATTTGCATTTTTGGCTGGTTAACCATTAGGTGAGAAAAAGTGTTTTTGTGCCTGTTAAACTTTCCAAAAAACCTGAAATAGATGATTTTGTTAAAAACGTGAGAGTGACATTTGAGCGTGTCCAAACAGGGATACACCTGACTATTCACTCTTCAGAATTTTAGATGTCCTACACAAGATGCATTTGGAAGTCTGATCAGGTACTTTCACTCACATCTACTGTTGCTCTAACCAGAATGTCAATGATGAGCCAACACAAATCACAGGTTATTGTAATGTGTGAAGTACAGAAAGCGAGTGGAATGTTTTCTTGTCATTAGCTGACTGTAAACTAATGACATTTCAAATTCACTGACAAGTCAAGGAGGGTCACAAACAGTGATATCCAGGACCACAGCTCTACTTCTGATCAGCCCTAAACTTGCTTAAGGTATTATTATTGGCAGAAATAAACCACCTCTTGCAATTCAAACAATTCTTGTGAAAATAGAAAAGTGCCCATAAAACAACAAGTATGCCCTTGACTTTGGCCTTGAGCACAATTTGGGCTAAAAATCATTAGGTGATGGCTGTGTGCAGGTTTCATTAGATCCTGAAAAACTGACTGATCATGATGCCTCGCCGTGGCATACGTTCATTCAGCCAGATGAGCTAAATACCACAAGAAAGTACTGCATTAATTAGAAATAGTAATATTACAAACAGAGTCTGTGATAAACACTGCATATGAGTGGGAGCCAGGTACCCCCACCAGGGATTTTCCCATCATTCCAGTTCCATTTTTATTACCTGTTACATCAAATGCTATATAATCAATGGACAGCACTTACAGAGTGCTTTTCTCCCCTAGAAGATCAAGCACTTCACCATTTGGTCTGCTATTAAAATGCTCACACACCAGTGGTGGTAGAGCTGTCAAATGAGGTGCTGCTGTGGCGACTGAATACTGTATGAGCATTAATTGATGAATACCAACTGCGCAATAAAGCAATACAGTAAATTTAAGTTATGACCTGGGTGTACACACTGCTTTGAACTCTGGTGCTACAGTTCGG
>VUQH01089125.1:6785-19609 GCA_015106775.1 Etroplus canarensis | reverse complement strand
CCATAGCAGATCTCACTACTCTCTTGTAAACCTTCCCTTTCACTCTTGCTGCTATCCTTCTGTCACAAAGCACCCCTGACACTCGTCTCCACCCACTCCACCCTGCCTGCACTCTCCTCTTCACCTCTCTTGTGCTCTGTCCGTTGCTTTGGATGGTTGATCCCAGGTATTTAAACTCATCCACCTTCACCACCTCTACTCCTCGCATCTTCACCGTTCCACCTGCCTCCTTTTCATTCATAAAAAGCTTAAATGCTCAAATAAAATTTGATGGAACAGTTCCCCCATGTTTCACTGCCTAACACGTGACTGTCTTCCACAGCGCCATCAACTGGTAATATATCAGTTCTTAATCTTGTTCTGCCATTAACAGGAGACCACCTCCTTTCAAGGCTGAAAAGTCCCACCTGAAAGGCTATAAAATAGGTGCCAACAATGAACATCATTGATATTCTAGTTTCATAATAAAGGTGACCTATGTTGTCCACAAAAAGGGACATGAAAAGACTTGTACTTGAAGCAGAGGAGACAGTAAGAGGTTTTACAATTGACTATGACTGACATCAATGAATGGTCATTTTTCATAATTTATGAGCTTCATTTGACAAGACTTATAAGTCTGGACTGTTTGGAAAACATGCTAATATAGGCCCAGGCCTTTTCATATCTCTAACAAAACACGACTGTAATGATGTATTAGCTCTCAATCACCCACATAACAGTAATGTCTGTTTGTCACTAATCTCTTGGGTTACAGACGTTTCTTCACCCAGAAGAACTCATCACGCCAATTTATTTGATGCCAAAAGCAAAGTAAACAATAATGTTAGGATGCAAGTGGATCACTCAGTGACTGGCAGAAAAGCATGCATCTTTGTTTCTAATTCAAAAATGAAATGAAATCTTATATTCCACACTCGTTCAGCTGTGAGTAGGAATCCAACAAATGTGGTTCTTTGAGAACAAAAGTCAATATCCATCATGCACTTGATGTTGCACCTATAGGTTGTCTCATGAGACGTGACCCACATTACTTTGCTCTACAGTTCACGTTTGAAATGTCATATACTGGAGTTAAAAATAAGGATAAAAGATGAGTAATACTTGATTCATTCCAACAGTTGGGAAATTGTTGAAATGTTGGGACTTACTGAAAACAGTAACTAGTACATAGACAGACAGAATGATCTCTTACATTTTGAAAAAAATCAGGCTGAATAAAAATAACATAAGTCACACTCACATAAGTATGCATGCTTTTCAAACCTTAGGGTAGAACCGTGTCCACCCTTTGATGCATCTATAGTAGCTTCCTCTGCTTATTCATCGCTCACACATTCACCAGCCTGCCTGAGAACTGTTCTGATTGCTGAGTGAAATAGTCATTGACATGGGCAAAGAGTTCACCCCAACCTATCCCCTTTCTTCTCTTTGTGATGTGAAGTTTAAAAAGACGACTGAGATGCTGCCGTGGCGTCAGATGTCCCAGCTGCAGGAGCAGAGTGCAGGACAAACCAGGAACAGCCAAGAGGCTAATTTATTTAGAAAAAAAAAAAAAGATCGCGCTGGAGGGTAGCTGTCTGAAGGCAGTCACGGTGAAGATTGCAATGCTCAGTGCTAGCAGACCAGAGGACAGGCGACAAAGAGGCAGGGCTATCAAGCAGCAAGTGACTCAGGAGCAGAAAAAATGCTTGGAGGCAAGCAGGCCAGTGGCCAGCTGACTTGGGTGCTGGTGGTGACAGTGGCCTGGAAGACTTGGAGGGTGGTTGGCTTAGAGACTGAAACAGCCTGTAGGCTAGCAGACTCCATGCTCAGCCCATCATGGAAGCTGGTTCCTCCTAACAATAGTTGTTGTAGATAAAAACTTTAGCAATGGCTGAAACTACCCTAAGCCTGAGCTTATGGTCCTTCTATAGGCTAGGAGTCTATATTGGCACCTGTATGCCTATAGAGTTGGAACAGCTGAGTTTAGTGTCATCACAGTTATCTTGTTGCGTTCCTCTGGTAAAATGCCTTACGTGGTGGTGGCTTGGAGGCTTAAATTCATGTCGACTGGTTACATCATTTTCATCATTTCATAGTGCTAAAGGTAAAAAAAAATAATCTAAATGCAGCCAGAGACTGGCAAACAAACAAACAAACAAACAAACATCTCCCCTTCCCTCATTTCCTTATGTCTTTGTCCCTCCCACCAGTGATTCAAGTGAAGGAAGCAGAGAAAGGAACTGAGGCATCAACAATTGAAAAACAATCGGTAATTTCAGAGAATCACTCAAAGACATTCTAAGGACTTTCATCTTCGATACGTCAGACTTTCCTTACAATATACAATGCCTATAAAGAGTATACACCTCCCTTGGATGTCCCACCCTTTTATTGCTTTAATAAATGCAATCATGGTCCATATCATTTGGACTTTTGATAAGAATTTGCGTGAAAAAGCTTCTGTTATGAAATGCAAGTGCAGTTTGTGTGTCAAGTGATTGTCTGGTAGTTCCAGTCTCTGGTTCATCAGTACTCCTGCTACAATTGCAACATGTTGACAAAAGAACACTCCAAGCAACTCAGAGAAAAGATCATTGAAAAGTAGAAGTCAGGAGATGGTTACAAAAGATTTCCAACTCACTGGATGTCTCACGAAGTTCAGTCAAATCCATCATTAAGAAATGGAAGGAGTCTAAATCTGTCTAAATCTGCCTAGAGCTGGACATCCTCACAAACTGAGTGACTGAACAAGAAGAAGACTGGTGAGGGAGGCCACCAAGACCCCTACGACCACTCTGAAGGAGTTAAAAGCTTCAGTGCCTCAGTTGGAGAGACGGTACATACAGCAACTGTTGCCCGGGTTCTTCATCAGTTGAAGCTGTATCGGACAGTACAGAAGAGAAAGCCACTGATGAAAAAAATGTATATTAAATCATACCTGGAGTTCAGCCATAGGTATATGAGAGACTCCAAGGTCAACTGGAAGATGGTTGGTTGGTCTAATGAGACAAAAACTGAGCTTTTTGGCAAACACCAAACACTGTACATCACCACAAACACACCATCTCCACTGTGAAACATGGTGGTGGTAATAGTATTATGCTTCTCAGCGGCAGGTTCTGGAAAGATTGTAAAGGTAGAGGGGAACATGAATGCAGAAAAATACATCAGCAAATCCTGCAGGATCATCTGACTCAGTCTGCAAAAAAACTATGGCTTGGGAGAAGATTTGTTCATGTCTGATCCCCGAGCAACGTGGCAGAGCTTGAGTTGTGTTGCTTGGAAGAATGGGGAAAAAATTGTAGCGTCCACATGTGCCAGCCTGATTGAGACACATCCACACAGACTCAGTGCTGTGATTAGAGCCAAAGGTGCATCTACTACATACTGACCTAAAGGGGATGAATATTTATGCAAACATTAATTTTATTACCTTGCAAAAATGTTTCCACTTTGACATGGAGGAATGATATTGACGATTTCATTTATTAAAGCAATAAAAGGGTGAAACATCCAAGGGGGTGAATACATTTTTAGAGGCGTTGTACACTGATATACAGAGAACCATCTCTTTGATATAATCTACCTGCATTCTTTTAACAACATCTAAATTATCACTGATTAAAAAAGTTTGAGGACTTTTTTTTTTTAATATTATTTAAATTATTTGTCAGCGGGACAGCTCAGGCTTAGTGGTTTGGAGACAAAGTCAGAGAGGCAGGGAATCAGAATACTTTATTAATCCCAGGAGGGGAAATTACAAGGCTGAGATGGTTTGGACACATGCAGCGGAGGGATGGTGGATGAGTTGGACCAAGGATGTTGAGGATGGAGCTGCCAGGCAGGAGGAGAAGAGGAAGACCACAGAGAAGATTCATGGATGTAGTGAAGGAGGACATGCAGAGGGTTGGTGTGAGGGAAGAGGATGCTGGGACACACTGAGATGGAGGCAGATGATCTGCTGCAGGGACCCCTAATGTGAGCAGCCAAACGGAGAAGAACTGTCATTTTTTTTGTCAATACATCTCAATGTAATTGTTCAGTTCTTCTTAATTGTCATTGCTGCCTAGTTATTTAGAGCTCCTAGCCTTCCCTGAATAGTGTTTTATCTTTTATTAATCAATTTTGCTGCACTATTTTTGTAAAATCACACACAAATAGTAAGGAGCGGAAAGTCAGTGACCTTAAATCACTGAAACACGTAATGAATTAAAAAGTGCAAATTATATGAACAGTCCCCCTAATACCACCATTTGTATATTCCAGCTGTGAGCCACACATCTTTTACTACTTGAAGGTAAAAACAGTTCTGCAAAGGACACACCTGTGCATCCTCGATTATAGCTCCCCCTGTAGCCTCCTTTGACCTCAGTCCTTCTGATGCATTTTAAGAACTGAGTTATCCTTCAGCATGATGTATTTAGTTTGATAACAGGCAGGAGGATGGAGGACAGGAGAGACAAATGAGAGAAAGGGGGGAAAAAAGCCAACTGAAACCAAAATTCAGGGAACACAGACGTGAGGAAATGAGCTGGAAGACGTACAGGAGAAAAGCCAGGAAACACTGATGTAACAGAGACAATATGCACAGAGAGACAGATGGGATGCAGGTAAAAAAAATTAGGGCGGAGAAACAAAAAAGCAAACCAACCAATCAAAGGCGCACAAGAAAAATGGCAATTTGAAAATAAAGTGGGAAACAGCACAGAGAAAACTAAAACTCAGTAACCTTGCCACATGCAGTCTAACAGGGATGCGCACTCACACACACACACACAACTTTTCTCAGTAAATCTGTCCTAACACTCCAGCTGCAACCTTCGGACGTTCAAGAACACTGACTCAATCTGTATACATGAATTGCTTATTGCTCCCCAGAAATCAAATCATTCTGCTGGCTGCTGACAGGAAAATTGTCACCTTGAATGCCACACACACACACACACACACACACACACAGAGAGAGAGCATTTTCAAATGCACCAGCATCCGTTACTTTTTTCAGTCCTCCTTTTGTCCATTTTTTGCCTCTCACTAGCTATTCAGGTATTCTTTTTTTTTTTTAAATGGAGGCTGAAGAAGTAACACACAGTGCTGCTATAATGTAGCCCACTCACCTGATTGTGTCTCACATTAATATGTTTGATTTTTTTCAAGGTCAAATGACTCAGGCAGCTGACAAGCTGACAAATACACTGGCAAACTGAAAGGCAGCCATGACAACCCATACCTACAATTATGTTTCACAATCTCTAAATAGAATCTCATATTTTCCACATTCTCTCGATCAACCTAACATATATACACCGTGGTGCTTTTGCAGGAGCAACTGCCTGTTTGCATTTGGAATGAGATACTTGAGTTCGGAGAAGGACGCACAGAGAAAGCTATTTTAGTGTGACTTTCCAGAAGGCTTTTTAAATGCCAGTAAATGCAGTAATAACTGATGTAAGATGAGTTGCAAATGTAGAAAATACATGACGCAAACCACTGTTCTGTACAAACCCTAATACTGTAGGGTCTTTACTTTACAGTGTCAGTCACCTAGAGGTTACTTTGCTGTGAAAAGGCACTCTGAGTAAAACTGAATTTGAAATTAAAATTGAAATCGTGTGCTTTTCATACTAGCTGTCCCCGTGGACTCTGATGTTTGCAGACGACATTGTGATCTCTAGTGAGAGGAGGTGGAAGAGAGCCTGGGGAGGTGGAGGTATGCACTGGAGAGAAGAGGAATGAAAGTCAATAGAAGCGAGACAGAATACATGTGCATAAATGGTGAAGATGCGAGGAGTAGAGGTAGTGAAGGTGGGTGAGTTTAAATACCTGGTATAGACCATCCAAAGAAACGGACAGAGCACAGGACAGGTGAAGAGGAGAGTGCAGGCAGGGTGGAGTGGGTGGAGACGAGTGTCAGGGGTGCTTTGTGACAGAAGGATAGCAGCAAGAGTGAAAGGGAAGGTTTACAAGATGGTAGTGAGACCTGCTATGATGTATGGAGACAGTGGCACTGATGAAGAGACAGGAGGCGGAGCTGGAGGTGGCAGAATTGAAGATGTTGAGATTTTCACTGTCTGTGTGGAGTTTGCATGTCCTCCCCGTGCTTGCGTGGGTTCTCTCCGGGTACTCCGGCTTCCTCCCGCAGTCCAAAGACATGCAGACGGGTTAGTTTAACTGGCGATTCTAAATTAACTATAGGTGTGAAAGTGAGTGTGAATTGCTGTTTTTCTCTCTGTGTTGGCTCTGCAACAGCCTGGCGACCTGTCCAGGGTGTGTCCTGCCCTTCACCCCAGGAGTGACCAGGATGGACAGGAATAGAAATGAGTCCATCAGAGGGACAGCTCAGGTTGAAACATTTGGAGACAAAGCCAGAAAGGCAAGGCTGAAATGGTTTGGACATGTTCAGAGGAGCAATAGTGGATATATTGGACAAAGAAGATGGAGCTTGCAGGTGGGAGAAAAAAGGGAAGACCACAGAGAAAGATTTATGGATGTAGTGAAAGATGGCTGGGTGGTGTGAGGGAAGAAGAAGAAGAAGAAGAAGACAAAGATGAAGAAGACAAAGAAGACTGTACTCAGAATGTGCTGAGAGTGTTAGATAGTGGTCTCATATTGAAACAATGCCAGACTCACTTTCTGTTAAAGTCTTGATAGGATCTGCTTAGGCAGAACTAGTGACATTGAAGTAGACCTTTGATTGCTATTAGATGCCCATCCATTCTTGTCAAATTATGCACTTGTCATCCCCTCAGGTTCTAGGGACACAGAATACTCTGGTCCCAGACTGAAAAGTGGACCCATACATCAATATCTATTATTAATTTCAAAACATCCAGTATATATCTAATGAATTAACAATTCCCTGTTTTTCCCCTGGGGTCTTAGTTATATTTTACATAAACAACAAATCAATAATTTATTATAAGTTGGTGCTCAGATAACTCCAGGTTGAGGCACAAAAAGAAATATATTAGCAACTGACGTGTTAAGTGTTCTTTTTCTTTTGTGCACATGACAGTTCAGTGTTGAACAAAAAAGAAGGAGCTTATTCTGAAGAAGCTTACGTTTCTGTAACACGTCCCAATCATGGCAACGTAAAGCTAAAGCTGTAACAGAAGCTGATGTTAAAGTTTCTTTCAGGGTTTAGTGTCGTGGTTTACCCTTTCACCTTACACATGACAGGTGCCCGGTTTTCAACCAGGAGGAGACACAAGCCGAGCCCTAATCTGTGCCAGATCACATATGCCGATTCATCCAGCGTGGTGTCCCCTTGGGGGAAGAAGGGAATGTTTACATTAGCGTGCTCTCACATTCTGGATTATTGTCCGTTGCAGCTATGCAACATTAAGAATTTGGTGCACCTCTGGCTGGTCTTTCCATGATGTCTGTGGTTCTTGTGGGTGATAGACATTGCATAAAAGCAGAGTTAATTATTACAGATGGACATTCATATAATATAGCATTTGTGAAAAAAGTGTCATCATTTAAAGTCTTTTGTTCAGTTACTTCACTGAACCTTAAGTCAGTGTGTAGTTTGTGTCAAGGTAAGGAACTGCATCAGTTAGTGATAGCACCACTGTTCAGATTTATATAATGCACTCATTAAGCTAAGTTATACAGAAGAGTTCTATCCTGGTTGCTTTTTGTGGATTTTTCTGTCCTAACCAGGAGGCAACAGACTTAATCAGTGACACTGATTACTGCCAGAAGTGGTGGATTAACAGTCCATTCAGCTTATCTATCTCAGACTGCAGATTTATTCATTTACACTCTGAAAACCTCTGTTGTCCTGCATGGAGCCTGTTTAACAGTAATCCCAAAGATACCAATCATCATATTAATATGACTGCGGCTTGCTTTACATGAAATACCTCTGATATGAGATGTGCAAAAGCAGTTCTTGATGCCTCACTGTGACATGGGGTGACCATGGTCATGATGGCGCCATTATCCTCCACAGTGACCGCAGTGACCCTGTACATTGCTGCCTGCACAAAATAAGTAAAAACAAATGTCATATATAAAAGTCACCAAAAAACAAACACACTGAAAAAGTTACTGAATGTGCACAGCTGCAGGACACCACCAGGGCTGCACATACGTCAGGTGCAGATGTCTCCATGTCATGTGACCTGTGCCCATGTTATTATACTCAGCAGGGTCACATATGACACATGATCCGTGTAGGTTCCTGAAAATAAAGGGAAAAAAAAAACAAATACAGGAAGCAAAATGTATTATCGCAGGCATGTACTTATTAGTTAAAGCAAGGAAATACTCAGCTATAGTGATTCCAAAAATGAGTCATTTGTTAAGGCAAACATGACTAAATTACTTGTAAAATCTTTTTCATCTGGGATTCACACAGATTATCTCATAAGCAGCCAGTAAATATCTGAATTTTATACAGAGAGATAAAGAATTAAAGCTTCATTCATTTTGGGTCTTAGATCTGACAAATAAAATCTCTGCATGAAAATATATTTTTGTTAATATTTAATGCTTAGCTTGACTGAAAGTAATATGCAGTCAAAAAAACAAGGTACTGGCGTCTCACGATTCAGACCAAAGCAGAAGTCTGATTGTGGTACCAGACAAAAACTTGAAAAGTCAAGGTTTTCCCTTTGACTGTGTAGCAGGAGATAATTAGGAAACAGCTCATAAAAAAGGAAGAAAGAATTTATGGAAGAAACCTGGTAAAGGCAGTCGTGAACAGACTTGCAGCGTACAGGCTGTGCATCTATCTAATGGCTGGAACTGTGACTCTGTATAAACCTCTGGAGGTGTCTGACAGCTGATTTAGAGGCTTGGCCGTAGCAAATGAACCGCAGCGCTAATGGTCTTACCTGCCACAGCTTTAATGGACATACCCACAGAGCACTGGGCAGAGAACAAGAGAATTGCCAACATGCTGGGGTGTGGGAAGTGGAAGGGGGTGATCAGAGATGGAAGAAAAAAATAAACATTAACAGATGAAGATGTGATAAAGATGAGGTGATCTGAAGAACAGAAAAGTGTGGTGAGTCCTGTGGTTTCAGCCCATCGTCGTTTGAGCGGAAGAGTGCAACGCGTGGAGGGGAAGTCGAGCTTCTCTGATTAATAGGACCTTAATGTCACAGATTAGTTTTTCTTGACTCAGCCGTTGTCTAGCTACCTCACTCTCACTCCCCCTCCACCTCCCCCTCGGTCATCCTCCTTTCCTCCTGCCCATCCCCTCTTTCCTCCTGATCACCACTGACCTCTAAGAAAACATTTTCAGCCCCCTGGAGTATTTTCCCTTTGACAGAGACCATTAATCCATTCTCAGAATTTAACTCAAGTCAGCTTTCAGATTCTTACCTAGGTGACTTTAAAAAATGCATTCAATTAATTAAGGCTAATTAAGAGTAATTATAGTTAATTACTTCTGGTTGCATGCATGGTCAGGATTACCTACAAACTCTGACACCTTCTCTTATTCACATGTGTATATATATATATATATATATATATATATATATACATATACACATACACATACACATACACACACACACACACACACACAATCCAATGTACTCCTAGTACCAGTCCCAAATCTGGAAAATAATAGGGAGGGTTCTGTCAGGAATGCCATCTGGCATAAAATCTTTGCCAAATTAAATAAGCAGATGCATAATAAGACTTTCATACAGTTAACAAGGATGTTGGTGCTGTTAGCCAACAGGGTGCTGGTGGAAACTATGTTATAGCTGACTGAAGACAAAGGGGGAGGACAGGGGGAAGGCATGTTAAGAGGCATAAGTGATGAGGTCAATGGACAGGTGCTTATATAGCTCTTTTCTACACTAACTGAGCACTCAAAGAGCATTTTACTACAAGCCTCATTCACCCACACACACACACACACACACATACACACACACACACACACACACACACAATCATACAGCACTTTATTCTGTGCCTTATTCCATTCAACTTGGGGTTTGGTGTTTTGCCCATGGACACTTTGGTAGACTGGAGAAGCCAGGGATCGAACCGCCAGCCTTCCTGCTGGAGGATGACCCGCTCCACACCCTGAGAGTAGGGACCTTATCAAGTGGGGGTTAAAAATGTATCTCACCTTCTGATTTTTGTGCTACTTTTTGAACCGGTACAGCGCAAACAACAATCAAACCGGAAAAGGACTCACTTTCAGTGCTCGTGCTGTAACCGTAAGGATTTACACTGCCTACGTGAGGATGAACCAGATTTCGGAATTGCATCAGCTTTTCTTTATCCCGCAAAATACTGCTGCATCAACACGAAAACTACCACGAATTAAATAACAGAAATATGGAGTGACTTCAGAGCAGAGCAGATTTGGGAGAAAAAAAAAAAGGCACACATGCTGATAATCTACATCAGAATTACCTTCAAAGCTGAGTTTTGCAACTTCTTTTTTGGATTTCTTGTATGGCAGTTATGGGTGGGGGTGTCTGTGGTATTCAGCAGTTAGAAAGTCTTGCTATGCAGGATTTCTCTCGCGAAATGTTATGATACATGACTGCTCCATCAGCTGCAGAGCCAACCCATGTGCATATCTGTTCTAGCTTCAGAGGTGGCAGGGTACCTCCTGGAGAGGTCACCTGTCTGGCATGGTTCACTTGTGGGGGGTGGATGGGTGACAGAGGAAATTCACCCATCATTACAACCCCCTGGCTTCCACGCAGATCTCCTGAGGTTTCCACTGGGGCCACTGCGAGCCTCAAGCTTAGACGGGCCTATTTGGTATGAAAGCGCAGCACAGTGGTTTGACTCCAGCTGCTGTATGTCCACCTCCAGGTACCAAACTCTTAATGTCTCCTTCCTCGCTGCTGACCCCTTTCCTCCGAGGTTGATGCCAAAGTGGGATGGCGCGCCTGGGGTTGTTTCCAACCCCTTTTATAAACCCTGTCTCTGACTGTGGCAAATGAATAGACCTATTGAAGTCCAGTTAGGCTGGCTGAACGGCACAAAAGGAAAGGAGGATGAAACTGTGGCATGTGAAAGTCACATTTAAGGTTTATATTGTGTTTACGAGAGGAAAACGTGTAGCTATGAATACTGCAAATGTTAATTTGATAAATTAACACTTAAGTTAATTTAAGTTTTGAACTTATAGTTCATGATCATTCTATAAATGTTGTATTGACAGCGGTTAGAAATACCTCTTCAGAGTATACAGGGCCACTGCTGTAGTTACTGAATTATTTTCATGTAGAGAAAAACAATCCTCATCTAAAATGGTATCATATGAATGTATGTGTACTGGATATACTGTACATTTCAATAATCTAGATTGAATATGGGGGTGAAGAGTGTGTGTGTCGGGGGGGTAAAAAAAAAAAATCTCATCACTTTTTGATGGCTCTAAGCTGCAGGGGGAGCTGTCTACAGCTCCGTTTCCATCCTCGTTAACATGTGTCAAAGACACCAGTGAAGCCCAGTGTTGCTTTGTCTGTAGCTTTGTTTTGTAGCCCTGAGTGCAAAGATTCTGTGGACATCCTGCTTCCGCTTCCAAGCCTCTGAGCCTCTTCTTGCTGTTCGGGTCGCTTGTGCTAATTACAATTCTAATGCCGTCACTCTCTGTCTGTCTTCTTGTGTTGTGCTCAGCTGGGTTCACGCAGGAATTGTTTGTGTGCATGTGCCCTCTAGAGACCCTGGCCATCCCCAGATGCTCCCGTCTTTCATGTTCATTTCACAGGCAGCAGCCAGCGACTTTCCTGATGGGAATTTGAAAATTTGCGAGATGTGTGACACGGTTGAAATACATTTTGACAAATTCGCCCTAAACATAATTTATTCCAATAATGTCAGCCTCAACGTTAATAAAATAACATCAAAGGGTAACAGTATCTGCATATTCCTTTCTTCCATGGTTCCCTACTAGGTTTAAAAATACAACAGAAAAGACATGACAGGACTATAAGCCAGTGTAATTAGTACTGTGACTCATGATTCATGTTGGATACAACAAAGGTGTTCACTTTTGTTTAATTTTTAACCCCAGCAATTACTGGATTGTTTTTCATGAAATATACAGATATGCATGCTGCTCATATAATCCCAATGACTTTATTGATTACCTGAGTATTCCTCTGTTAATCTATCACCTTCTGAATGATTTGGCATAAAATATGGTTCATCATTGCACCAAAGGCGTAAGAAAAGGATTTTCATGATTCACAGATAAAATAGGATAAGATAAGGTAAGAATCTTTATTTGTCACATACACAAATTCTAAAAGTACAAAGTGCAGTGAAATTAGTTTTAATAACTGCATCCAGTTACAAAGTGACCCAGTAATGAAGAGACAAGCATATTCAATTCAATTCAATTCAAAAACTTTATTTGTCCTCAAGGGGCAATTCAAGGCACAGAGAGCAGCTTACACAGAGTAGCATATCGAAAGAATTAGCATAACGAAAGAATTGCGTCAGTATTTACACACACAAAACAAAACAACAAAAAAAAGGATAAATAATAAATAAAAAATAGGCAAAAGGTGGTGTGACAATTAGAAAGTGTCACGGTCCCCCTGTCCTCTCTGGTGAGGATCCACCCGCTCTTTTTCTCCTCTTCACGCTCTCCCTCTCCTCCTCTGTCGGGTCGGGCTGGGGCTACTAACCACCTTCATTCCCTACAGCTGTGTCCTGTTGCCACACCTACCGTCCACGACAGTCGGCGATCAGCACTCTTAAGCAGCAGTCCTCCAGATGTTTATCGCTGGATCGTTGCTTATGCGTCGTAAGCTTCTCCAGCTCAGTGTGCGGTGATACTTACCTGACTGTACCTCTTACCTGTGTCATCGCTAATCATCTTCTTCTTCTCCAGGCTC